>JXPL01007996.1:0-10141 GCA_001015235.1 Sphyracephala brevicornis | reverse complement strand
CAGTTATTTTCTCTGCTACTAATATTACTTTAGTTTTTTAGTTTAGAGTTACGTACCTAAAATAAAGAAAAACAATAAACTTTCCGAACCATGGCTGGACAAAAATATTAGATTTTTGAGGAATCAAAGAAATAAAATTTACAAACTCCTCAAAAATACTGTCAATGTAAGTGAAGAGCTCAAGATGAAATATAATGAGCTATCGAAAGAGTTCTCCAACAAGTCAGAAACAGCATATAAAGTATATACAAACTTTATTGGAGAGAAAATTGTGCAAGACCCAAAAAAATTCTTTGACTTTGTAAATGTGAAGCGTAAATCGACCGGATACCCGTCGTCTATGTTTAAAGGTAATGTTATTTCTTCCAACCCTCATGAAATCAGCAACCTATATGCGGATCATATATAATATAATATAGATTTAACACAGGAAGAGATTTATAATGCAATAAAAGCCCTAGACTTATCCAAGGGACCAGGACCAGATCTAATACCTACAAGGTTCTTAGTGCGATGTTTAGACCAACTTCTAATGCCATTATACATAATTTTCAACAAATCACAGTCTCTTGGGACTTTTCCCTCTTTTTGGAAGTCATCCCATCTTACACCAATTTACAAAAATGGTGATAAAAGATCAGTTGAAAATTATAGAGGCATCGCAATATTGTCAGCCATTCCAAAACTTTGAAAAAAATTTTTGTGATAAGCTTAAAGGTCTCATCAACCCACAACTAAATGAGGAGCAATACGGGTTCCGTAAAGGACGATCTGCCACACCTAATCTTATGATCATGGTATCTGATGTCTTAGTCAAAATGGAAAAAGGACACCAAATAGATGCCATTTATACTGACTTCAGTAAAGCCTTCGATAGCGTTGATCACGAGATCCTAATACATAAATTAGAAAAATTTGGTATTGCAGGGTCCTTACTCAGTTGACTAAAATCTTATCTCTTCGGCAGATCACAGTTTGTTAAATTCCAAGGAATTCTTTCGAAGGAAATTATAGTCTCGTCAGGGGTTCCACAAGGTAGCCACCTTGGTCCACTTCGCTTTAATATATTTATATCCGACTTGTCCAAAGCATTGAACGATATCACACATTTAATGTATGCGGACGATTTAAAAATATATCATGTGATTAAATCAGAAGCGGATGTTAATTTTTTACAATTAAAATTGTTGTCTTTGGAGCACTGGTGTAATCAAAACAATCTAAACCTTAATGTTAAAAAGTGTAATGTGATAAGCTTTTCTCGTAGAAATTGGAGTTGTCTTGGATAGCAAGCTCCGATTTAATATTCATTATGACAAGATTTTATCTAGGGCTAGCAAACAACTCGGTTTTATTTAAAGACGAGCAAATGAATTCAAGAATATTTGGGCAACTACAGCCTTGTATTGTGCATCCAATTCTTGAATATGCCTGCGTAATTTGGAATCCATCCTTTGAATCCCATAGCGAAAGAATTGAATCTATTCAAAAGCAATTCTTACTATTCGCACTGAGACTCTTATAACCCCCGTGATTACTGTAGCCTTCCATCATATGAACATAGACTTAGCCTTCTAAACTTGTTGGCGCTATCATCAAGAAGAACGATATTGGGTACATGCTTCACCTTCGATGTTATTAAACGACTACAAGTCGATTAGTTTATCATCGTCTCTTCTAATAAACATGGAGAGACTGATATATCTGCACGTGAGGGCGAAACTAAACCCATCAGCTCGGCACAGCACGCTTTCCTCAAAGGTAGATCAGTAGATCAGCACTATAAAACACTCCTTACAACAACGTAAAAAAATGTTGATACCAACTGAATTAGTGAACATCGCCACAAAAATAACACTATGTATCGACAACATGTTAAACTGTAGGATTGTTAACCCGACTCAAGGGAACTCAACTGTTAGAAAAACTAAACAGCGTAACGCATGAATTCATAATGGAATGACAAATACACTACGCTCAGATTTCTTTACACGAGACGTAGTTAATGTGTAAGGCATCAAATATGTGGAAAAAAAGAATGCATACAAAGTGTCAATGCGCAAAATTTGGCCGTACATTTTGGACGTGTGCGCTATTCAACAGTTGAACGGCAAACTAAAAATGAAAAACAATTGAATTTAAGAGGGTCACTACGCTTACCAACACGACTTTCTGCTAAGAATACATTCTACGTACGCTTCTTTTAAAGATGCTAATAGAAAAGTATATATACAGCAACAAGGCCTATGTTGCTAATAAATTAAATTCATGCGTTGTCGCTTTTCTTACGCCTCGTGTACATAAGTTTGGTAAAAAGAGTATAAGCATACTGACAAGTAACAACAGGCCACTGCGCTCTAGGCATTTGGCCGCAAGGTTAGGAGTACCTCATCATGACTTCCTTAAAAGTTTTAGAGATCGAGAGGAAACCGAAACCATAATATATTTTTGCGCGAATGGCCGGCATTACATTCTCCGTAGAGATGGACAGCGTCTCTCAGACCGCACTGAGGACCATTTATATTTTCGTCATCGCCTCCGGATGGTTTAAGTTGCAACAGATTAATAAGAAGAGTACCCTTCTGGAAATCAGACAACACAATGGACCACTAGGCATTCGAGTAAACTCTTCTTTACAACTTAAATGAGTAACAATGCGAACCTAGCCAAGAAAGATATGTTATATGTCGAATTTTGTGCAAAATAGAATGAATGGAAGAGTAATGATAATAAAACTTATTAAAATGTATATTTTTTTTAAAATTATTTTAAGCAAATCTAATCAAATACGTGAACAAGAAGTATTAAGATCAAGAAGAACGTTATCTCAAAGAAATAGAAGCAGGACGAAATTTTCAAATCATTAAATAAAATAGTAAAACATTCACTAGTTCTCCAAGTATCTAAGCACTCCTCATAAAATAAAAATTCTTTAACTTAGATATATTTATTTATTATTTACATTCAGTTGTACAAAATTTTAATAACTAAAATATGACTAATTACAAGCTAAATTGTGACTTAAATACAAATAAAAATTAACTTCCGGCACTAACTTGAAGTGGTCGTCTGTCGAACTTATATAAAAAGCAATAATTAAACCATTCATGTGTGAGTTTGAATAATATTAAGATAAAAAAATAAAAAAGAATTAAAAGGTACTCTTGATTTTGATGACAGTCCTTAACTAAGAAGAGGACACATCGCAAAAGAGTGTATATTATAAAGTTGTACTAAAGGTTAAAGTATTTGCCAAAGAAAACAATTGCATGTAGGTTTATGTATAAAATCACATATACACTAACACATTAATTATTCTGTTAATTGAAGAGAGTACGGGTGTAATCAGTCGTTAGCCATCTCCACGCAAAGTTAACATTTTTTAATTATGCGGCCAACTTTCTTTCGACGAGGACAAAGAAAAATGAATTTTGTGTATTAGAAAATCTGTTTTTTTTTATTCACTTTTGTATGTCCTATGCGTTACAGGTATCCAGTCTGACCAAATAAATTGAATATGATGTAACTGGTAAGACTCTTTTACACTGTAGAAAGAACATTTTCCGATTTTCAGTTTCAGCTTAGATATAGCTCATAAGTTTGGAATTCTTTTAGTTCAGTAACTTTCCTTAACCACCAATATATTCGTTTCGACAGAGGAATAAAACATAAAATGTCAAGCAAGAAACCTATTTTGGAATACTGTTGGTTCAACAAATTATCAAACATGTATTCTGTGGTTTCAAAAGTGTCGATGTAATCGAATTGCTGAACAATTTATTTAATACCGATAGTTTAAAAATACAAACATATAAAAAATTTAAAACATTGTCGCCACGCGTTATGTCTATTTTATTTTCGAGAAATAAGGGATTCAGTTTCAGATTCAGGACAGTTGTTCAATTTGTCTAATTTGATAAATGAGATGATTTGCGATCAAATCATTATTCACTGGTTGATACAGTATGTGCAGCAGCTCTTCAATTTATTCAATACCGATAGCTTAAAAGTACAAATATATAACCAATAGAAAAACTAACGAAACAATTTAAAAAATTGTAGAGACGCGTAATGATTTTTTTTTACCGAGAAATACGTAGTTCGTCAAATTTGATATATAAGATGATTCGAGGTCAAATCATTATTCACCGGTTGATAGGGTGTGCGTAGAATCTTTTCAAAATTTACAACCAACTCTTCAAGATGTAGTTGTGCAGCGAATTCCAGTTAACGCAATCCACACAAACAAAAAAAAAAGCAATAAGCAATAGAAAAGTGGTGGTGAAACAAAAGCAGTTTAGAAAACTCTCCAATCTTGCTCAGGATGCGGTTGCTCTCATGCAAGTTTTGCCTCGCAATTTGTCACAAATGCGAAAGAAAAGAACACATACAAGTTGTTTGCATGTTTAATCCGATGCATAAAATAGATAATCAAACATTGCACTGTGTCACGGGACTAGTGATTGCAAATTAATCGCCATTGAAATTTTACATAAAATATCAGACATTAATGGTGAAACAATTGGACAGTCCAAAACTAAAGAGAAACAGAATTTTACATACATTTGGTCGGAAACCAGTTCTAATATTAGGTGATTTGCACACTGTAGCCAAGCATAAAGGAAATGTAATTATTTTTGCAACAAGTAAAATCACATCATTTTTCGTATTGGATTTGCTTAAAACTTTGAATTTTGAAATTCAACATTTCTAAACTGTGTTTGAATTTCCATCAAAATAATCTTAGTGCCTAATATAATCTCTTAACAATCCCTAAAATGTGTCAGTCATATCTTCAACATGCATATTTTTAAGGAAGATCAACGAAGACAGCATTATACTATTTTGTCTCTATTATCAAAAGGTTGAAAAATTCGCTCTTGCAACTATTCTTGACAACGAGGGGCCTTTAACAATGTGTTCTCATCAGCAATAACTGACGCGCTGACTAATCTTGGTGTGGAGGGCTACTAATATCAATCATTAACCAAATAAACAATAGAAATTATATTACATCCAATAAATTAATTATAGAAAATAATAAAAATAAATATTCAATAATAGAATCAATAGCAGATATAAATAATAATGTACAGGACAACTGGAAGATAGTAAATCAGGTACCAGTGCTAAAAAGGAAACTAAAATCAGTATATTATCTTACAACATAAATGGATTACAAAACAAACTAATTTTTTCAACTTTTTTTGATTATTTAAATAATTTTGACATTATATTAATAGAAACTTATGTTGAGGAAAAAAAAATGTGATCATTATGAAAAATATTTCAAAAATCATAAAATAAAATGGAACAATTAGGGAAATTGGAGGATTCTTATATGCGATAAATAAAACAATTAAAAATACAGAAGTGAGCTTCTCATTTAACCCTAGGAGGTATAAGGGTTTTTAGGGTGCTAAATGGTGTAACCAGGTCTGTGCAGACCTACAGGCGTTTGTATGGAAATTCAAAGTCAGTTGTCCTAAAAGTGTCTATAAATGCATTTTATGCTAGGAAATCCATAAAACCAATAATTAAAATTTTGCTCATTGTGTTCGGAGGTTTTTTCTCCAGGATTACATGGGCGGCATTTTTCTCTAACATGAAAAACAAAAAAGTTATACACACTTTTACATGCAAAAAGTCTGCACAGACCTGGTTATTCCCCTTAGGGTTAATGAAACAAATACGTTCAATACATTCAACAAGTATCCAATGAGCGAACTTGAAGAAGTTAGAAGCCTTTTTTAGAAAAAGAAGCAAATGACGTTATAACAAAAGGAGATATAAATGCAAGAATAGAAGAAATACAACAAGAATTAGAAGACATGCACAGTAGAACATTTAGAACAGGTTATGATAAACGAAAAGCCAAAGACCAGACTGTAAACCAAAAGGGGATAAAATTCAGAGACTTTTGCAATGACAAGGCTTGATAGTTTTGAACGGAAGGACGCAATTAGATGTTGACGGTAATTTGACTTATAGAAAGTATGGGCAAATACGTAAATGACATCTGCGCAGTAGGACGAGAACTGTTGTAGTATAAAGAAAAATTCTATGTAGATCAACATATTTGGTCGGATCATATGACAATTATAGTGAAATTAGAATTACCCTATAATGAAACTAGAACTAAGAATGAGGCCAAAGTGCTAACAAAGTTAAGGTGGAGAAATAACTATGCAAAGATATATAACAATATAAAACCCACATAACTAAGAACTTTGACTATGATAAGCGAATTAGGCAGCATTTAAGTTTAGACGATTTTACAAGAATAATAGAAAAATCATCTCCAGCACAGCAGACAGATAGAAAGACATTGATTAAAAAAGAAAGCTGGTTTGACTACCAATGCTCTAGGGTAATGATGCGCTAATGAGCTAGTATGTGTGAATTGCTTACATTAGAACACAGCTTGCTTGTATTAGCATGGCGTGTGGTGTGATTAGAGTGGTTAGATTAGTTAACTGGGTAGAGAAAAATTATGTGCTCACAGAACATCAAGCCAGATTCAGACAAAAATACTCTACAGTCGATAATATATATAACCTAGCAATAGTTTATCTAAAGTTTAAAGAAGGTATATGCTTTTTTTGTGAACTTCAGAGTGACTTTTGACAAGGTTCTCAGAAAACTGCTTTTTACAGCATGTGTACCTGGAAATAAAAACTGTAATAAGAACGAATGATGTTAAATCTGACGAATTTTTTACTCATTCAGGGATTTTGCACTTTACTTAAATGATGTGCATTAGCACTTAGGAGGACTTTTGTGATAATGGCAAACAATATAGAAATATTACAACAAATAATTATCAAACTTGAAATTTACTGTGATAAATGGAATATTGAAAAGGGAGTTTTCACGACGGGGAAAAAGGTAATACCGAGAACTAGAAATCAAAGTGACTAATGAGTACTGTTACGTAAGAGTAATATAAACACCAAGGATGACTTTTCTAAAGCATCTAGATAAACGAAATAATTCGGCTAAAATTAGCATAAATTCAACCTGGACCACCTTTTTTGCTTTGGGAATATGCTCATTTTGACGAGGTTGATATATTACAAACATATTTTATTAAGAAGATTTTAAGACTGCCGGAGTATGCAATAATTTTAGAAACGGGTATAGAAATCGGATATCTATAGTATTGATAGTATTTGACTATAATATTAATAATAAATAAATTTTAGAAAAAAAACAATATTGGGAAAATTCATTAAACGAGCTTGTTAAAGAATTCAATCTTAGATGGGAAGACACAGATGTAGAGTTTTATAAATAGACTGAAAAGAATAAAGCTTTATTGCAATTAATGAGTAGGAAGACTCAAGTCAAGTCAAGAGAGGATATATAAATATTAAAACCATAACATAGGTAATATTTATTTAAAAGACAGTATTGACAGATTCACAATATCACAATTCTTTAAAAATAGGTGCAATCTCATTACATTATACGGACAATATGAGAGACATATAGAATAGCCAACTTCGAAAAAGAAGTAGTAAATGAGAAAGAGATAATTGAAAAAACTCCATAGGAAATATTGATTCAAGCTTAAAAATGACAATTAGTACTCAAGAAAAGCGCAAAGTATATAGATCTGATCCTCAATGAATCCTAAAACTAAATTGTGTCCAGTGTACGATGGAATGATTAAAAAAAGCACAAAACAAAAAGTTTAATAAATAATACTTCAATTAAGTATACTAAAAAAAATTAAAAAATTCCTTCACTATTGAGAAAGATAATCACGTTCAGAGTTGACTGACGTTCGAGAGAGTAGCTATATATAATCCAAATGCAAGGTATTTAAATCAAATAATTTAATATTTTTGGAAAAAATAATCGAAATCACAAAATTTTAATATGGATTTAAAATTAAAAAAAAAAAACGTCGTCTCCAATTTTTTGAAAATATTATTTGCCAAAATGTAAATAAAAATACAAAAAAAAAATGTTTAAGAGAAGCTTGCGGTCTTTGGAAATATTTCATATTTTGTGAAGTCATTTTCGCGAAATAATGTTTTCTTTTTCAACGCAAGGATTTCATTTGCTGCATTTCGAATTGCTATAATTTTGACAGTTTTAGTCCGATTGTATATTTTATACATCAAACAAGTTTTGAGTCTTCTCATTTCAACCTCGTCAAAAGTTTTCGTTTTTTTATTTATGAAATTAAAATTTAAAAAAAAAAAACGCTGTCTCCAGTTTTTTAAATTAAAATTAAAATAAAGGGTGATTTTTTTGCAACTTTCTTATTGGCAACACTCTTTTTGGCAGCTCAGCTGTTTTCGTGTATTATGTTACTGTCAAACATTTTCAGTTTGTTCTATAATTTAACCATGAATCGACTTACAAACGAACAACGATTGCAGATTATTGAATTTTATTATCAAAATTCATGCTCGGTTAAGAAAGTGCAAATTGTGAAAATTGTCTTCAGCGACGAAGCTGATTTCTGGTTGAATGTATACGTTAACAAGCAAAATTGCAGTATTTGGTGTGAAGAACAGCTAGAAGCATTGCAAGAACTGGCAATGCATCACGAAATACGAGCTGTTAAGTGTGGATTATGGGCCGGTGGCATCTTTGGATCGTACTTTTTCAAAGACGACGAAGGCAGGAACGTTACTGTGAATGGCGAGCGCTATCGTTCGATGATTACAAACTTTTTTGCCCAAAATGGAAGAGCTGAACTTGACTGACATGTGGTTTCAACAAGGCGATGCCACATGCCACACAGCACGCGAAACAATGGCCCAATTTAGAGGCGAGTTCGGTCAACAGTTTATTTCACACGAGCGATTTAGATCTAGACTATTTTTTGTGGGGCTATATTTAGGCTCATATCTATAGCGACAAGCCCGCAATAGTTCACACACTGGAAGGCAATATTGAAGAATTTATTCGTGCGATACCGGCCGATATGTTAGAGAGAGTATGCCAAAATTGGACTCAACGGTTGTACCATTGGAGGTGCAGCCGCGGTCAACATTTATATGAAATGATCTTTAAACATTGAATTATATAGATCGTTCTATCGACTCAAAGAAATATTTCATACATTTCTCTAAATTTTGTTTTTTTTTTCAAATTAAATCCGAAAGCTCTTAAAAAATCACCCTATATAATATGCCAAAGTGAGTATAAAAATACAAAAAAAAAATTATTAAGATAAGTGCCCGCCTTTGGAGATATTGCATATTTTGTGAAGTCGCTTTCGCAAGATTTTCATTTGCAACATTTTAAATTGCTATAATTATATATATTAACAATATTTCTTTAGTAATGTGTGAAAGAGCTGTAATGCGAACAACAAGCTAAATGGTTGTGGGTATTATTAAATTGCTTAAGGAATGTGGAAGTGCACAGCAACATTTTTGAATGCCATTAAGAACATGTTAAATCAAAGCTAGATCAACGTTTTGAATAAAACTAAAAGTGGGCATGGCACACCACCCACATTTGGCAATAAGATTTATGGAGTCAAAAAGTAGTCGTATGCCAAATTTCACGACATTGAATTAAATACCAATGAAATAACCAACCAAAAATCCCTTTGTATGGAAAGTGGGCGTGGCCTTTGCCCAATTTTGATGAAATTTTGAAAATATTCTAGTTTTTATATAAAAGTCAATTGCGCCAAAACTGAACCTAACTCCAATCGACATCATAAGTCAACAACTAGCTGATGAATCTGTTATAAAGTTTTTCGAATCCTCCGCAAGGCGCTATAGCAATGTCGGAAAAGCCTTCATTGAAGCTTAAGATAGACGATACAGACCATAGTATTATAAGCCCCATTATAAAAATTAGGTTCCACAGTAAAATCCGGTCTAGACAGGACTCAAAGAATGAAGCAATCAAGAATACAAATGCATAATCATTTTTACTGGCGGCTATAAATTAAACGGCAGGGTAGAAGGAGGAGTCTATAATCAAATCCCGTAAACAGTGGGACATCCGCCTTGTTTGGGTACCAGATCACCAAGAAATACAGGGATATTACTCAAGAGATGAATTTGTAAGGAAGGGTACCACCGCCGAGATTCTCCCGAATTGGAACTCAGAGGGTATTCGCCTTACCTTGGACAAGCTTCTAATTAAAACTATCATTGATAAA
>JXPL01007935.1:991-19206 GCA_001015235.1 Sphyracephala brevicornis | reverse complement strand
TTAATTTACACAAAAATTAGATGGAACTGGCTGCTGTGCTCATTGATTTTGTATGCGTTCGTTTGCGTTCAACCAAACTTCCGCTAAGGTTCCATAAACCGCAAATGTTAAGAAAACATTATGATTTTCTATAAATTTATGCATAAGTAAAAAATGTTGCTAATTTTTAATCAAAATATTAAACGAAACTGAAAGTACGCAGTTGTTTCATTGAGTGCGCAAGTTCTAAAATATTTAGCTAAACTATTAACTAAGCATATACACAAATACAATATATTATGAAAGAAATATAAAAATAAAAGAAATCGAAAAAATCGAAAAATCGAAAAAATCGAAAAGTATCGGAAAAAATCGAAGGACATATTAGAGCAATTCACACTCAGTATGAAAATTCCCTCACCTTTGATTACACAAGACTGTTTAGCGCAACATTGAGACTTCTTGCCAACCGCCATTGCCTCTCCCCTAATCGCTACCAAATGCTTAATAATCTGGCATTTGCTGTGCGGAAATTAACTTACTGTATAAATAAAAACCAAATATTAATATTAATTTTTTTCTATTTTGAAACGAATTAACTATATAAACCGCAAGCCCAAGCGTCTAGCCATTCTTAAACGTTGTACAAAAACAAAGATACAATATATTCCAATAGTCACATTTTTTCACACATCACTAATATTAATTGATAAATAAATATTATTATTGGCTTGTTGCTGCCTGCGAATTTGTTTGTTGTGGTTTGTTGTATCTTTTCATCATTTTATCTTTTATTTTTATTTAATAATATTGACTTGTACAAAGTTTAATGGCCAAGCAACATGGTCATTGATATTTCTTAGGCAAATCGTATGCAAAACAACAAAAACGAATTCATTGGATACAAAATATAGAAGAAAAACAACAACAAGCGCGTAAACACAAAAAGATGTTGCAATGATGTAACACAACAAAATCGTATTCACGTATTTGCGGTGACCGTTTTCAGATATTTCCATATTTGTTACATTTTATAATCGAACAGGTTGAAATATTTAAATAAATTTATTGCGTTGATAATATTTTACAGATGCTGAACCTATGCTACATTTATTACCTTTCGAAATTAACTGAATTTGCTGACACAGTTTTCTTTGTGCTGCGGAAAAAGTCGTCACAAATTACATGGCTGCACGTGTATCATCATTCGGTTACACCGCTGGAAACATGGGTGCTGGTTAAATTTTTGGCTGGTGAGTAAGCAAATATTTACATAATTCATTCATACATAACTTATAAACAAAACAAAAATAAACCCAAGCTAATTTGCATTGCTTAATTTTATGCCAGTTTTTATGCCACTCAGAACTATATTTTATGCCCCATTAATGAAGCACAATATCTGAGAAATGAACGAAATTCTGCGCAAATCTTAGAATGCACCAATTTGTATAACTTGCAATTAGTTATTATACCAGTTCTTATGCCATTCCGAAGTACATTTCAATGTTTAAATGCTACAATTTTGTGTAACTTACAGTTATTTGTTATACCAGTTTTTATGCCACTAAGAAGTAAATTTTATGCCATTTGTTATGCCAGTTTTTAAACCACTCCATTTTTAAAATACATTTCATCCCATGACACGCACGTCTGAGAAAGTCTTGGAATGTACAAATNTGACACGCACGTCTGAGAAAGTCTTGGAATGTACAAATGCTCTAATTTTGTGTAACTTGTAGTGATTTAATATATCAGACTTTTTTGCACTTGGAATTGCATTTTATACCAATATACGCAAAATACAGCAGGGATGAATGAATTTCACAGTTTTTTATATCAGTTTTTACGTCACTTTGTACTACATTTCAAATTATTAATGAAGCATAATATTTTGCTAATGTAGACATGGAGTAAAAAGATTTTTGATGGTCTTAAAAATAACAAAATTGTATTTTTTTCTTGTCCATTAAATTATTATAATCAGTAACACCAAGTGCACTTAAGTTTGATTCTGAACCTCTACATGTTTGTAACAATAGAAATGAGTAGGTCAAAATAGCTCTTTGTTGTTATTTCAAATTGAGTAAATTCTTAGGCTGTAACTAATTTTTTTTTACTATACCACCGGATTTTNACCAATATACGCAAAATACAGCAGGGATGAATGAATTTCACAGTTTTTTATATCAGTTTTTACGTCACTTTGTACTACATTTCAAATTATTAATGAAGCATAATATTTTGCTAATGTAGACATGGAGTAAAAAGATTTTTGATGGTCTTAAAAATAACAAAATTGTATTTTTTTCTTGTCCATTAAATTATTATAATCAGTAACACCAAGTGCACTTAAGTTTGATTCTGAACCTCTACATGTTTGTAACAATAGAAATGAGTAGGTCAAAATAGCTCTTTGTTGTTATTTCAAATTGAGTAAATTCTTAGGCTGTAACTAATTTTTTTTTACTATACCACCGGATTTTAATTGCCACCTGCCATTTTCTAACAATAACATTATGTTATTCCTTGTACAGCTATTCATTTGTAAAGAGCTGAATAACTGCAGATGACAAATGTAATGTCAAACAATGGCATGGCGGTGTACTCGATGAAACTCTCTTATAATTTTTTATTACATTTCTCTGCAACTAATCTCAGTTGTTGTCATGTTATGATACCATTGCTAAAATGTCTATAAATCTAAATATAAACAGTCCATAGCTTTTAACTTTGTCAGTTGAGTTTCTAGACGGACTTTTGCTTCAGAAAATTTTAGTTTCTCTCCTTCTTTTTTAAAGCAACATAGCATTTCTACATGTACCCTGCTCCTGCTGTTCTTTCTTAGTACTGCCGTTAGAAACTCTAGTTTCGTTTTAATATTTTAGAACTCTTAATTATATGCTTTTTTTTGTATAATTTACATTTTCAATCATTTAATGACATTGATTAATGTGAACTTGCATACAATCTTAAAAACTATGCACAAAATCTGCAATAAAGTTTAAGGTCACATACTAATCACTAATCACTAATCGTTAGAATCACATACTAATTTGATTCTTTAAGGTGAACTTGTCTATTTTTTATGTTACACTCACTGGTACAAACTAACTCAGAAGAATTTCATGACAAACATTTGGCAATAATATAGTAAAACGTAGTAAACACTTGCAGTCAGCATACAGCAAATTTTATTACTCATACGCCACCAAGCACAATTTCACATTAGAATATTTTAATACAGATTTTATTTTTTTAAAGCATAATTTAATAAAAATAAATTTATTTTAGGCGGCAATGCAACATTCCCCAATTTGTTGAACAACTTTGTGCACGTTTGCATGTACTTCTACTATATGATGTCCGCGATGGGTCCAGAATATGCCAAATTCTTGTGGTGGAAGAAATATATGACTGAATTACAAATTGTAAGTAAACATTTAAATTGTGTGCAATTGTAGGATTTTGAAAAATTTGCAAAACACTTTGAAATGCAAAGATACACAAACATTACACATTTACTTAAAACTTGTTTTAAAATTCTTGATATGAAACATGTTTCAAAGCATAATTGTAGACTTTTAAAACAAGTTAATAGAAACATGTGGAATTTTTGTTTTTTATTTTTTGGATTTTTGCAACTGCGCGTACTATTGCTACGTACATATTTACTAAATTGGTCAATACGAACGCTTTGTCTCTGAAATAAACTTAACCAAAAAAAAAAATCATAGCAGTTCCACTTTGTATGTATGTATGTATGTATGTATGTTTAATTGCAAGTAACTAAGCTTGCAGCACAACCGACTGCAGTACAAGTGTAAACACTATTAAGAAACAAACAAAAAAAATAGAAGATTTTGTTTGAGAAATGTTTCTTATGCGTTGACCAAACGGCAATATGTCAACAAACGGCAAAAAGGCAACAAACGCGCCAAACATAATACCAGGCAACTGCAGGCTTTTGACAATAATCGATTGCCATTAGTTGGGTGTTAGCATGGACTTCAGTGCAGTTGAACTGCGCACACTTTTTCAACAAAGTTTTGTATATTTGCTCAACAAGAATTTCAAAATTTTGTACTTTTTGTTTGTGCAGTTATAACAGCCTAAACTAATTTATAGCAAACAAATTCAAGTAAGTTTAAAAATGAATGCACAAGTTTAATATACTCGTAATTTATAGAAACTACTGTGTAAAGTGGTTAATAATGACATAAATTTATATAAAAGTGAGACTGCTGTATTTAAAAAGCAACATAAATTTCATTAATTTAATTTCATTAACAGCAATTACTTCATAAACCAAACTGCAGCACTGACTTTCCAGCATTTCTTTCGTTAATTATATACGCCAATGCATATGGAACACTTGCAACGAAAGATATATACAGGCATACCAGTAAAAACTAATGAACTACATTTGATTTAACCCACTTTTCGAATATGTTTCACCGCAAAATCGAAAACTTACGCACCATAAAGCAAGCGGCATTGCAATAGCAAAATTCAAAAATAATAGAAAATAGCAAAAATCAAGTTTGACTTCAGAGCGCATATTGTATAATACTCCTTTCGATTTTCCACTGCCACTGAATTCGTTCGTAGATAGAAGATTTTCAATTTTTAATTTCTTAGAGTTAGTTTTAGTAGCGATCGGCGTTGGACTTGCAGCTAAAATTGCAACTGCACAAGCAAGCCGGTTTGTTGTTTCATGCAATATCGAAATTCGTTTTTTTATTTTTGTAAAGAATTGCAGAATGCTGAAAACGAAAACGAAAAGTTTATGTTTTATTACATTTTTTCATTACAATGTTGTTCATTTGTTTTAGTAAAGCGCAATGTTGAAATACAAATTTTAACTATGCAACTGAATTGAGTATAAAGCATATAAATCTGCTGTTGATATAACCCGCATTGTCAAAGCAGTTAACTGCATAAGCAGCTGCACTTCATACTGAGGCATACGATGGTTGCCTTCAAAAAATTGCTAATAAATTGTATAAATTTGCATAATTCATTTAACCTATTAGCAAAGTGTGGTTGCCTGTAACATTTGCACATGCAGTTCAATCAGCAACTTCTTTATCAATCCTCATCCTTATCCTAGCCTGCTGGCTCCGCACGAGCTTTTGTCAAGCTTTTGTTTTACAGCATATGTGCACTTACCCACTTACACTATCATTATATCCTATTGTCATCAATCAAAATTGCCGGTAGAAAATAAATGTTTTTTTTTTCAAATATTTCTGCAATTTTTACACACGAACAACTTCAGCAACAACAGATACAACAATAAAAATTGGCAACAAAAGTAACAGAAAAACCAAAATGTTAGAAAATGCTTGATTGTTTTTTGTTTTTGTTTTTTCAACGTTGCATTGCTGCAACATTAAGCGAACGCCATAATATTAAGCTAACTTGAAACGCTCTTGTTGCAAGTTTACGTTTTAGATTGGCAGATAAAGCTGATTAAACGTGCAATTGCCACTTTGCTGTAATATGGCTAAAACTGGCTACCAATACTATGTCAAGTGTTCGCAATCACAATCGAACAACATTGGTACGTCAGAAGTGGCTTAGCCTGTTGCCGCACGAAAAGGCTTGGTAAGACACATGTTTCAAAACGAGTTTGTATTTCATGCTGAATTTTGCTGTAATGCTTGCTGTAGTTTTAGCAGCCCAAAAAGGATCTGTCAGTGAATTACTTTTCGACCAATTTGCTCATTTAGAGTTTAAAACTGTAATTTTTCATTGAAATTATCTATGTATTGCAATTTTTTTATTGTATTTTTATTGTGTTCTAACGTTTACAAGATTTAATATTGTTTAATTCAAAAATTTCAACAACAAAATTATATATAAATTAAATATTTCGTATATTGTTCAACTTAAGGCAAGCCAAAAATAACGTATACCCTACAATCAGCCGCAATGAATTTGGATTTACTAGAGTACTGGATTTAATTGAGTCAATTTCATTAGACAACAACAATTAGCATGCTAGTCTAAAATTAGCATAAAATTATTTAATTGTTGTGTTAATATTTGAAGCTTTTAGAACATTTTGTGTCTGAACAGCATGCATTACTTATATTCGAATTACACAAAGGTCTCGTGGTATAATGGTTAGAGTAAAGGACTGTGAGTGCTGTGAACTGAGTTCAAATCTACTCCCAAACAGCCTAAGCTGTTAGTGTTGAACAAATAATTTGCATAATAATTAAAATGTTATAGGGAAATAAGTATATTGTTTACGATCTTTTGTCATTAACGCAATTCGCACCATAAGTTTTTAAATTTAAAATAAAAAATTAATATTAGAGTCTGCAAACTAAAACATGAACTCATAATTAAAATTTCAACTTGGCTAATCAAAACTGGTATGGGTTACCAGGTTTTGGGCAGCTTAATCGTACTTCCTATCGAGAAGGACTTACCCTTAATAGGGTCGATCAGAGGCACCTGACGGGATATAACTTTATGGGCTGCTATCTTAAAAAGGTATGGCTGTCTGATGATACAGAGTGCAGTCTTTAGATTAAGAAAAATACAAAACAGACACACCTGAATGGAAGTATTTACGAAACCCGACAATAGATTGTAAAAACTATATTTCCTAATAAAACTCTAATTAGTTTCGGAAAAATTTTTTAAAATATTATTTATTTTTGCATTAAATGAAAATTTTATTAGGATGAGAGGGATATATTTTATGAAATTTCTTATAGTTTCATTACTTATTATTGGAATAACAGTTACTGATTTTTTGCTAAAATATTGTGTCTTGGAAAATCGCTACTTCGTAGATTATTAATATATCAAATTCCTATTCACATTTGTAGAATGNTGTCATTTCATAAAGAGCCTGTCTCAGCACTTAACTATTTCTGATAAAATGTTCTATAAACAAAATCGACACAAAATATGACTACTGGGTTTTAAGCGACACATTTGCTAAATGTCCTAGAATGGGTTTCTAAATAGTTAAATTTTCTTTATGGAAACTTAATTACAATAAAGTTTCTTTCTATTACAGAATAAAGTTCGGTATTTTATTATACTTATTTCAGCCAAAATAATTAAATTAAACCGAGAATAATTTGATTACTAACATACGAGTATATGCATTACTAACTATAAGCAATTTTACAACACTAAATTTCATTTTCTCTCAAAATATATATAAAATGGACTCAAGCGCATATTATTTAAAACTGATTAACGCACTGTTTGTACTTTATATTATTATAATAATATACAATATTATTTTAATCGAATTATATCATATACATATGAAAAAAAAAATATTGCTATGATTATATGCACGAGTATGTGTAATCTATTGTAAGGAATAAGCCTGTTTTATAACAGTAATACGATAAAAACAGTGTTTTTGTAATTCTTTATTTTAATTTAACTTTATATGAAACAGTACATGAAACAAGAAGTCACAAGCTAGTTAAATAGAAATAAAAATATTTTGGAATTGTTTGCATATAATATATACAATCACAATTGTTTACTACTTTTTATCTAAATGATAAAACTAAATTATGGAACAATTGCAGTCTTCAAACTATGTCGTAAACGAGGCCATATCACATTTCTAATAATAAATTGTTGCAGCTGCGTCTCATAGATCAGGGCTGCCCCAGCTTTTGTTCGAAAATTATATGGTATATCATTTAAAGTCTAAGAGTAGAAATTTATTTGATATTAAATTTCATTTTTTTTATTGTGGTTTTCTTACAAAATTATTTGATAACAGCGCAATTAACTGTTATTCACAATTTTAGGTACCCTTCAAAATGGGATATTTTTTTCGTTCAGTTCATGAGGTTTTGAAATTTTGTGCATATTATATATTTGTACATCGTAATAGTATTATTTGAAACATGTCTAAAATTCAAAAGTATTGCATATTTAGTCACTTGTATTACCGACTTATAGTAATTTATTGTCTCTTATTGAATTGAAGTAACTAACAAACTTTGTTTTGGTTTTCTAACAAACTCTAAAATGTTTCAAATCATATGGCAAGTGCAACATACTGCAACAATTTACACATGTTTCAATTATTGCATTTATTATTGCAATTGCTTATGTAGTATCACCATAAACACACTAGCAACTGCAATATTTAATCGCATTCAACTTGTGCGATTCACATACACACATGCAGACACACATATTATGCAATTTAACACTAAACACAAAATTAACAACAATTTTAACACAATAGACTAGAAGCAAGCTGCTCTCTCCCGCTCTCTCTCTCTCTCGCTATAATTCTTTTCGTTAAAAATTATGTGTTTATTTTTCTTTGCGGCTTTCCATGTGTTGGCAACTCAGCAGTTTCGTTTTTTATTTATGCCTTGTTATGCTACACGCTAATAGTTGGTAGCTTGTAGCGAATTTTATTGATCAACTGCATTGTAGGTCAACAAATATAAGCATGTGGCCTAATAGTTAAATTTTAATTTAGCTTAAGGCACGACATAAACACATTATGGGAGATTATACAGCTGCGAGGTGCTGTGTGTCGTAGTAGCACATGTAAAATTCATTCATACATATGTATGTAAATTAGCAAGTGCATTTGTTTATTCATGAACAATATTTAAACTATAAGTAATTATAGCATTTTTAATTATTGCTAAGTATTTCGCTTTAAAAACTATACCATCGAATACGAAATTTCAGCATTTTTTGCACATGTATTAACCGATAAGTATATAAATGCGCGCTATTTGAAAACTTTATTCAAGTATAAACTTGCAATGTAAACAAAAGACTAAAAACACGAACATAGGAATTGAAAATCAATGATAAAAACTTGAATAATAAACTTAAAACATTTATAACGTACATTTGTTGATACGAGTAAATCAGGATACATACACGACGATTTATATTAGTGACTATTTTGTTTATTGGCATTTATGCAGGGCTGACGAAAGCGAAATTGAAAAAACAAACTTAATTAAGTGTATGTGTGCATGTGTACATAAGTATATGTAGGTCATTCCTATTTGACATTTGTCTTGACTACAATGTCGCATTTTTGGAATGCATTTCAAATTTAGAAGAAAAATAAATTAGTAAGTGTTAAAGAAATACGTTACGTTTTAAAAAAATTAAACAAAAACAAACAAATTTCTCACAAAATTATTCGTTCTTGAGTATGAGTTGCAAATACCATTAATCGGAATATACGTAATGATTTCTTTTAGTGTAAAAATGACAAATTCGTTTGGGATTTAGAAACTGTAGACAAAATCAAAATTGAAAAATCAACCTGTATGAGTCCTGGATAACTGCAATTGCCTCACAGCGAAATTACAGCAAGTAAAAATATATAACTTGTTCTCTACAGTTTGTGTAGAAAGTGCGTAGAGTGTCGTAATAAAAAATCTTAACTTTGTTGCAATTTGTATCTGGAGCGTATGCCACAAATTTAGTTGTCTTTGTACACTGGATTTGACATTTTATGCTGACTAGCGAGTAATGTTGATATATTTTTCTTTCTATAAGATTAATAGACATCTGCATCAAAACAGTTTTAAGAATTAGAGAAACAGTATATATATATGTATTTGTTTTCGAAACTGCCAGCTGCTTTTCGTCAACAATACTTCATTGAAAAAATTCAAAAATGTTGTGTAATTAAGAAATTACATACAATATTACGCACAATTCTTAAATATCAAGTTTTAATCACATAATTTAGATTTGCAATTATGTATATATAAAAAGTATCGCTGACACAATCAATGACAGCATCGAAATATGGTCGTCAAGTATGCATCTTAAAATCGTAATTACCAGCAAATGCTTTACCTCTACTATCACTCAAGTGTAACACACAAATTTTATGTTTGAATATTTTTTGTCTGTCAGCAATAACAACAAAGCTTATTTAAGTTATCATTTGTAATTCTAAGCATTAAAATCATATTTATTATGTTGCTAGATTATTAAACGATTGTTGTCATTACAATGACTTTGCAAATACTGCTTAATGAATGTATGTAAGCATGTACTTTTCTAACAGACAGTGAGTTTTATTGTTATTGTCGATTTATTTTGTATTATCTTTTTATTGTTTATTATACAATATTTTACTAAGCATGCTCGTATAAACCGTCATACAAATCGCTATTTCATGGTTTTCCCTTAACTGTTAAAGCAGCTGATGCTAGGCTGCCGTAAACTGACTCAGACTCATATGCATACATACACACACAAATTGGAGTTCTTTGACTGACGCATTAAAGCGTCTAAAGCTAGTTTCGGTTTGTTGTTTTTATTTCTGCGCAGTCGTCCTTCGCAAAAATGTTGATGTTAATTTTTGTGGTTTTTCTTGGTTTGGTTTTTTGTTTTTGATTTTGGTTTGGTTTTGTCACTGAATGTGGAAGCGAAACCCTAAAGCTTTGCCTTGGTGTTTTTGGTTTTTCTTGTATGTATGTACAAGTGTGTACTTTTTGCGCATTTTAAAATTTACATATTGAGTTTTTTGTTTTTAAACATTTTTGCCGGTAATTTTGGCAGTTAAACGAAGCTTTGAAGCGTCTCAAGTAGAACCACTTTTTTCGAAAATTTACAAATTTTGTGTAATTAAAATTAAATTCTCTTATAAAGCTTTTATGCTTAAATATTTTTGCTCAATTTTATATAATTATAATAATGTATATAATATTTGTTTAAAAACTTTATTTGTTGGAGCAATGATGATGGTACTGTGGCTGTAGAATAACAAAACCATCATTGTTACCAATGTTAATAAAAGATATCGATACACAAGCATTGAAACAGGCAAAGACAATAACAAAAAAAAAGAATATCAGTTCTCTATTTACATGGCAAGAAATTGTTTAAGAATTAACAATTACTAATTAAGGTGAAATTCAAAAAACATTGGTATTATCCATGTTCAAATAACTATCGATATAAAAGCATCAAATAAGCAGAGTCAACTAAAATAAAAGAATATCAGTTGACCCTTTACTAGGCAAAAAATTGCTTGAGAATTAAGAATTAAAAATTAAACTAAATTTCGAAACCATCGTTATTATCGATTTCTCTTTGCAAATATCAAACCAAACAAAGGAAGGAATATTAAATATCCGTTTACTCGTCTAAAAATTGTTTAAAAATAAAATTTGGTATACAAAAAGTCATTGTTTTCATTACGTTGTTTTTCGGGAAATCTAATTTGTAATGTGGAAACAGCCAAAGATGTATATACATATACTCGTAGTAGAAAAAGATTAAGTTTGCATATCAAACTGTTTCTTGTGTTATAATTATAGTTTATTTCTCATTTTTTAAATGAAAGTATTATTTTTAGTTTCAAATTAGGTTTATTGAGAACCTATTGGTTGTTTTTTATATGTTATACACCATGATTGCTTTGTGTTACATACAATGTGACTCGTACTGATTATCAAGAAAACTCAAAGTGGTGCAATACTTAGTAACTGAAAGATGACCAACATTTCACAGAAGCAAAATTTAAATTGAATACTGAACACAAACAGCTGATAGTGCATCGCAAAATATTCCGTTTATTTAAAAATTATTCAACAATGAATAGTGGATATTAAAAATTCCCCTTACTTAATGGCTTTTTAAATTATTCAATTAACTTATAAACTGATGACGTACTATGTTGGTTGAATCCAAACTTAATAATTATTTGTTTCCTCAACGCTAAATGTAACAACTGCTAAGTCATTTCTCACAATTAAGAGCACGCCAAAACAAGCTAAATAGTCGAACGCATAACTAAGCGAATTGCCTGCATTTAAGAGGTGAACCCGGAGGCAATACTTAAATTTTATTAATAATTTTAAAACAGAATTATTATTTTTTAAACAAATAGAATAACAACGTACATATAGCAAAACAAAAAATGTTCACTCACAATTAAAAACGAAGTTTAATTCGTAGCAAAAATTAATTTTGAAGTACAAGTCGTAGCTTTTCATATTAATTATAAAATAATACTTTAATTTGTTTGTTTCAAAAGTAATATATGTTTGTTTTTCCACAGGCACAATTCGTTCTTTGCATTGTTCATACTACCCGCGCGCTAATTAGTACACAGTGTCAATTCTCGAAATTTATCTCAGCCTTGCTGCTGCTTAACTCCTCAATATTCTTCTGTCTATTCATGAACTTCTACATGCAAAGCTACAAGAAGTCCAAGGAACAGAAGAAGCTGTCCGAATCACAGCAAAATAGCATAGCAATGGGAGCAGAGAAGAAGTTTATGGAACTGAACAACAACAGCATTGATGCCGTATCAGCTAATAAACTGAAAGTGAATTAAGATCATTTGAAACGATGAAACGGGCCATATCGAGTATCGAGCAATAAGAAACCATGACAAATGTTGTTGGAACAAAAGACTTGTTAACTAACTTGAATAAATTTTTCTAAAATGTACATAAGTTTTAAATATTGTACACAATATTTAAAAAATTTGTCGTACCAACGCAATGTAGCGTGTAGCATAGTTTATATATATTAAGTTTTAAATTGTCTTCAAAACGGTTGGTGATTTGTGATACATTTTATTTTTTTTTACTAAAAATTCCTTTCAGNGGTTGGTGATTTGTGATACATTTTATTTTTTTACTAAAAATTCCTTTCAATTATATTTTTTAATTCTAACAGTTACTATACACAAACAAGTAATAATATTTTTGTGTATAGTTTTTATATATTTTGAAATGTNGTCGGTACACTCTTTGATTCATTGGTTTACGAAATTAATTTACTTTAAACTCATGCAAACAGAACGAAACTCACAAACAAGCAATTTCATTAGATTCAAAACAATTACCCTTTTAATTTAATTTAATAAACTATAATGTAATATTTTAGTTTTAGTATACATATTTTAGTTAAATGTGTGCTGCAAAAATTTCTGGATAAATACATTAGGAATTTGGCGTACATTCGTTTAGCTAAAAGTCGTTCAACTTTTTAAATGGGTCAATTTTTGCGATCTGCCTAGTGTAAGTTACTTTAATTGTAGAACCTCGAAACGTTACATAATAATTAGTTCTAATTTTAATCATAATATTGATATATTAAATGTAAATACATTTATGCTAAATTTAAATAATTTAGCTTATATTAAAACTAGTCTTAAACGCGATGTTATGAAATTGTATGCTTAATATTTTTGTATGTACTGTACTTTTATATAATAATAAAAATAACAAATAAGCAAATTAAAATTCGTTTATTTTTTGGTTTACAAAATTGTAATGCAATGTTTTTTTTTTTAAATAAATAATAAAATATTAAAAATTGTGTTTTTATTGAAAGCATTAACTTTCGTCTGCTGTACTCAGTGCTAAGAATTCTTTAAGAATTTGTCATTTAGCTTGTGAATTTTATGGATTTGATATGCTGTTCCAGAAGTTCATTATAACTACACAAATTCTTATTGGGCATTGCAATTATTATCATATAAGCAACTTTGCCGTTATTTCTTAAAAGAGTAAGAACTTCTATAATTAGTTGAATTTTTCATACCTATGCACTTGGACAACTCTATTATATACAATAGTAGAGTATAATTCATGTGAGAGTTTAGGAGTTTCGACCTATTTTAAGCAATATCTGCAAAGTTTGCTAATATGATGACCATTACAATGACCAGTACGAAATTCTGTTAGAAAACTTCATAAATTCTTTAAATAGATTGGACTGAAACATAACTCTTACTATCGACATATTACATCTTTAAGTGTTTATAACCCGAATAACAAGTACTGCTAATATTTACAATAAACGCTTATAAAAAATATATTTTCAAAATAAATTTTTTAATATCTAACATTTTCCTTATGTAAAACAAAAAGTGTAAGCAATGCGGTAATAAATTTAGATTTATAGAGATCTGAGGCTACATAATTTCATAAGCACTTAATAGTTTGGTTATGCTTCAACCTGACCAATCTTTATACCGATATTCTATTCGTCAAATCCGAGCTTATTAGTCAGTTTTGCATATATTAAATGTTATTTTCTTCATAAACAGGTTAACATTTTACGATTATTTTAGTCTTAGAAGAATTAAAGAAATCAGGACCAATATGTAAATTAGAATTAACTACATGCAAAGTAAAATAAAATCTATAGGCTATTTGGTAGTATTTTTTACTATTTTTTATTCAAAAATTATCTTAATAGAATATAAACACATAAAACTATGTTCTTTTTCAAAATAATATTTGATTTAATAATAAATGGTGGTGTCAATTATGTTCCATATATTCTTAATATTTGCATAAATATTTAATTTCTTGTAATAAACTATTTTTATTATATGCATTATTGTGTAACACTTAAGCCCAATTAACGTATCTTACACATTTTTGAACATCTATTGAAACGCAACCAACTTAGCGTAGAGCCATCATTGATTTGACATTGACAGAAGAAAAGTGAGCAAAAAAAAAGAGAGAAACTTCGGCACTGTGTTATCGTTCTTTAAATAAACTTTTGGTTTAAATGAAAAGTAAAATTTTTAGTTAATACAAAATTCCAAATTTGCCTATGTACTTGCAAGAATATTTATAGCAAACTTTTCAACTATCTAGATGTTTAATTTGTGGGGAAATATAATTTTATTTGATTTGTATGATTTTCTGTTAATCATTTGTACAAAATTCATTACAAAAGCATTTTTATAGCACAAGTCGCCATATCATTAAAAAAAATTCAAAATTAAAGTAAAAAAACCATTAAATTGTTACTAAAACTAGCTTTATTAAAACCCAGTTCATTAAACTATATATACGCATGTGGATTCCTAAAAGGAAATTAGAAAAATTAAAATTGTTCCCGTTGTAGAAAATGAAATTACATGTAAGTACATGTATTCACAGTATTTTTCGTTGCTAGTGAATATGAAAGTAAAATATTTAATTAATGTGTAATTATATTAGAAATTTTCACAAGTTCAATATATTAATAAAGTTGTAATATTTATTTAAATGCTTAATAGATATAACCAATTTGCCTTTTCAATCAATACCCACCATTCGTTTGGTGGAAATTGTCAATAACTGTGATCAGATTTCTTATGAACGCATGTTCGACAGCATTTACAAATGACTGTCACTTGCGTACATGCAATGGAAGTACAAATAAATTCCCATCAGCAAGGTACAAATACTAATCATACATACAATGATAATAAAACGGAAAAAGCTAAAAATGCCGATGAAATGATAATACTTCTTTCGAACGAGAATTTTCACAATGATGTTAGTTCCGAAGGCGATGATGTACCAGCTGCCGCAAGTGCGGCTAATGCTGAAGGGGAAGCATCAAAATGTTTACCGGCAAAAGAACCACATCCCATGGTAACGTGGCTGTGTGATGATGAAATTGATCGCCTAGATCTCGCTACTTTGGATGTTGGTAATATGTTTAATCGTGTTGACAGCAAAGAAATTATTTACCAACAAAAGAAGAAGAATATCAAAATGGTGGGAAAGTATGTCATGGGTGATGTGCTTGGTGAAGGTTCATACGGTAAAGTTAAGGAAGTATTAGACTCTGAGAATCTTTGCCGTCGCGCTGTGAAAATTCTTACTAGACACAAGCTGCGCCGCATACCGAACGGACAACAAAACGTGCAACGTGAAATACAGCTACTGAAAAACTTGCATCATAAAAATGTTGTGGCATTACTCGATGTGTTGTGCAATAACGAAAAGGAAAAAATGTATTTGATAATGGAGTACTGTGTCGGCAACTTACAAGTAAATTGAAAAATAATATTGTTTTCTTTCCAATTACAAATTCTTGTATTAATCCAAAGGAATTGGTTGACAGTGCACCGGAAAAAAAACTACCTATGTTTCAGGCACATTGTTACTTTTGCCAACTCATAAATGGTTTGGAATATTTGCATGGCTGTCGCATTATACACAAAGATATTAAGCCTGGCAACTTATTACTAACTCTTGATCAGATACTTAAAATATCTGATTTTGGTGTAGCTGAACAGCTGGATTTATTTGCTGAAGATGATACCTGCATTACCGGTCAAGGTTCACCCGCATTTCAACCGCCGGAAATAGCTAATGGACATGAATCATTCTCTGGTTCAAAAGTAGACATTTGGAGTTGTGGAGTTACACTGTAAACTAGTTAACAATGAATTTAGAATGGAAGCTAATATTACTACTAAATTTCAGTTACAACATTTGTACCGGCTTATATCCATTTGAAGGTAATAATATATACAGATTGCTTGAGAACATCGGTAGAAGTCAGTGGGAAGCTCCCGACTGGCTTCATGTATTAGATCCGAAATTGACCGTTTTAACGTTGGGTATGCTTCAGGCAGATCCAACAGAACGATATTCTATACGTCAAATTCGAGCTGATCCGTGAGTTTTGCATATATGTATTATATATAATAAAGATAACAAATTAAATATATATTTGCAGTTGGTTTATAACAGCACCAGAAGAGAAGGGTCAACAAATACCAATACCGCCTTTAAAAAACGACAAATATCGGCGTTCTACAGTACTGCCTTATTTAGATGCTTATCATTATGAAACAGAACGTGACTTGGAAGAAGTATATTTTACTGAACATGACTTAAACCGTAAGTTTATATTTTTATTGGTGTTACTGGAATGTATTGCATAGTTAGCGTGCGATTTGGGGCAGGGCAGGTAAGGTGTGGCCGTCGTTAGAGCAGTGGTTAGTGTACTGAAATAACACATAGAAGGCTCGTGGCCTAGCACTGCCAATGCTAGCAATATTAATAATTGCCAAAGAAACTCAAAAATTGTCGTTCCCCAATACCCTTGTTGATCGTAGTTGTACAGAATCCTATACTCCAATACTGAAGTGCACAAGGACAAAAAAAAAAAAAAAGAAAATAGAGCTGAAAGCTTCACCAAACCAAATAAGTTTAATAAAAATTGTTAAATTTGTCTCTGCTCATTAAGTGGCATTTCGAAAACTAGAAACAAGTCACCATACACAACTGAAATACAATCCGGTTTCTTTCGTCGGTTTTTCCAATATAAGCGAACCATTACTAATATAAATGAAATTATATAATGCTGAGATTATTTACCGAGCACCTNCACAAGGACAAAAAAAAAAAAAAAGAAAATAGAGCTGAAAGCTTCACCAAACCAAATAAGTTTAATAAAAATTGTTAAATTTGTCTCTGCTCATTAAGTGGCATTTCGAAAACTAGAAACAAGTCACCATACACAACTGAAATACAATCCGGTTTCTTTCGTCGGTTTTTCCAATATAAGCGAACCATTACTAATATAAATGAAATTATATAATGCTGAGATTATTTACCGAGCACCTATATACATATATTTTAATCATTTTTCTATGTAAATATATATTAAAATTTTTATTCCAGAGGAACTTGCACGCCAAGCTGCCGCTGCCGCAGCTGAGATTAAAGCACAAAAACAAATGTTAATGAATGACAATGGTTCATTGAGCGGTGCTGTTGGCTGCATTGGTGGCAGTAGCTCTGGAGCTGGAGTCGCTGTTTTAACTGCAAATAACATCAAAGAAAAAAAGTCTTCAACACTAAAAAGGCGTGCAAAGAAGCTAACTTCCTGCATGTCAGTCAGAAAATTAACAAGTTGCCGACCATCCTAGTATCAACTGTTGCGCAGTCCGACGCAGTAGAAAATTCGCACACGATCATTTTATGAATCAAATTAACTGTATTGCAAGTATAATCATTCAGCTTGAATTATTACTTTTAAAAATTATTTAAAATTTCCGAGTATTATGACCCGATTCGTTTTGGTTTGCCTTGCTTTATTTTACATTTTACGATTACTTATTAAGACTAGAAACTTAGTGATATAGAAGCCGCATTAATATAAAAACGATTTTTATTAGATATTTTGTTGCGTAATTTTTAGTTTTTTTTATTTTTATTATAAACAATTATGTATAGCAGAGAAATTTAATAAAAAAATATATAGAATATAATTCACATGAAGCAATGCCAAATGCAATTCTGAAGAATTCAAATGTCCTACCGACAATACAATGTTTTAATGTAAAACATGAAACCTCTATTTGTTATAGTTCAAAACAAACAAATACAAATCACATACAACGAAGGCCTTTTATATTTACTTACATATATTTCCATATTTGTAAAATATTAAAATAAATAATTGTTTTAATGTTA
>JXPL01007737.1:5846-26820 GCA_001015235.1 Sphyracephala brevicornis | reverse complement strand
ATACTGAATTTGCGGTTTTTATTGTTTTAGAAGTGTTCCACAGCGTAATGTTGGACTGAAGAGTGACCCCTCATTTGGTGGAACAATGGCAGAAGGTTAATATTTTCAGCTCAATATTGTTTCAAACAAACTAAAGATTCTGCATTTATCAATAGTGAAAGAGAAAATTATGAATAGTCTGGGACTAGAACAAGGGTATGAGCCAATACCAAAAACCAGAGAACATTTAATGAAGTATGTGCCAAAGGTAGAGGATTTACCACCACGTTCTATGCAGGATTCATTCACTTCTGCAATTATTCCACTTAATTCGGATAAACAACTGCAGGATAAATATGTTGCATTTCTTGGTCACGTACGTTTGGGAAGACTAATGGAGGATATGGATTTATTTGCTGGTAAAACATGGACAATATAAAAACTATTTAAATTATGATTTTTTGTATTCTAGTATGGGTTTGTCATCAGCACTTAAAGTTGCCCACTCTACCAGAAGGTGTGCATTTACCTTATACGTTCGTTACTGTTTTAGCTGACAAAATAACTTTTACGGATGTAGTAACACATATAACGGAAGATATTCGACTATCTGGTCATATATCGTGGGTTGGACGCAGTTCAATGGAAGTCGTTGTATGGTTGGAGCAAAAAGATCATGATGTTTACAAAAAAATAACCCGGGCTTTGTTTCTCTTTGCTGCTCGGAATGCAGCCAACACTGGTGCAGCTCCTGTAAATCCAATTATCCCAGGCACTGAAGAAGAACGCAATATACTTGACGGCGGAGAAAAGCGTAAAAAGAACCGACAAAAAGTTCAAGCAGAATCTATCTTTAAAGTTGAGCCGAATGATTTTGAACAGTCACTAATGTACGAGTTATACAAACGCACCACCTCACCAAATACAATGGAACTCAATGTACGTGTGTTGCCTGGTAATTGCCGTTGGATGTCAAAATCATTTCTTGCTAGCACTATACCATGTTTTCCCGAAAATCGCAATGCACACTATAAAGTTTTCGGTGGTTTTCTTATGCGTAATGCGCTCGAAATTAGTTGGGCGGCAGCAAGACTTTATAACAAAAGTCCAGCAAAATTGAAACATATTTGCGACATTAGCTTTGAAAAGCCCGTCAGTGTTTCGTCCTTTATTAAAATTACTGCCTATGTAGCTTACACCCAAGCAAATTATATCCAAATAATGACAGTTGCAGATGTCTTGGATGCTGCAACTGGCGAACAGGTTACTTCCAATGTGTTTTATTACACATTTATGACACCTACCGCAGTCCCTGAAGTGTTACCACAATCATATCAGGAGACAATGTGGTACATACAGGGTCGCAGAAAATTCAGGTACTCAATGGGATTGGAGGTATAAGAAGTTATCTAATAATGATGTGAAAGTTGTCGAATTTGAAGTCTTATAATCTTTTTATATACTTAAATTTAAAATCAATATTTTATATTAGTTCTGGAGTATCAAGAATTTCGACTTTTTTTACAACATCTAAAACGAAAAATGCGTATTTCCAATTACTTGAATATTATAATTACTAAAAGAACTATGAAGATATATATCAGCTTTTATATAATTTTAATAGGTCATTATGTTCTTATGTTAAATATTTGAAGCTAATAATTATATATATTTAATCAACTTGATCTTAGAATAATTTGCCTAAATATACTCTAAGTATGGAATTAAAATAACTTATTTTAAATAAAAATGTGGTAAAAAAAGTTGTGCAAGTGTAAAAATAATTAGGAGGCATATTACTCCGAATCCTTCAACATAAACACAACTGTAATTTTGGTGTTTGAATATTGTCATTTGTGTTACACCACTAGAGAAAAGCTTGTCTTTTGTTCTGGAATACATAAGTAAATGCTAAATCCAGTAAGGACATATGGAATCTAGCTCTGTGAATGTAGAAGTGAATATTAAAAAATAACATGACCTATGTATGGTATTGACGCTATTGGATAATTAACAGACAAGAAAGTGTTTTGGGAAGAGGCATCTTTACTACTCAATACAAATCGGTTTAAAAGTAGAATCAAATGACGAAAGCCCAGACTAGTTGCAGTCGTAATCGAATAACTATGGAAAATTTTATTGGTTTGAACACAATGCGCTTTCAGTTTTCTAAGTTGCTTGGGTTGTAAATAACATAGTATAACATGCTCCCTCTGCAATATATAAATAAAATTAGAGAATAAAAAAAATTGTTTTTTGTAAAAGTTTATTTTACAGTTTTTTGTTTTATGAATTAAAAAAAGAAAACCTAAAGAATCAATCAATAAAATTAAGTTGACTTCTTTACACCATGAACCACTTAGAATTTCATACGATGTGGGTACTGCGAAGAGTGCAATGCAAACATATTTTGCAAGTACTTCTTGAAGTATTTGCCTTCTGGATGTGCTTTTATAGCTTTCAAAACCGCAGCATCAACTTCCTTTTGGTCATTTTTGCGCTGCTCATTAGGCTGGAAGCGTTCTTTCTTGGTTGCGAAAATATCTCCTTCGCCAGATTTCTTTACCTTTTTGATTTTCAAACGGCGGAAATAAGCGTCATCCAAGTGATCTGGTACTTTGAAATCTCCCAACTTTACTCTAGCTCTGCATGCAATAACATAGCGTTGTGATACACGGCGTAATGGGCAGGAATTGAGTGAAAATGGTCCTGTCACTAGCAAGAGGCCAGACTTCAAAACCTTCAACAAAACAACGCGTTTGCCTTGGTGACGACCGGCTAACATAATAAGTACACGGCCGGGTACCAAATTGGAGCGAGTATTGCGCTTGTGGTTAGCAAACACACTTTTGGCTGAACGCTTGCCAATGGTTTTTTTAGTTGGGTACTTTGCCTTAGGTTTTTTCAAGTATACAGTACGTTCACCGCCGTTCTTGGGTCCTCCCACTTTCTTGACTTTTTTATTTGGCTTCTTGTCTTTCTTAACGACAGGACTCTTCTTATCCTTAAGGCGATACAGAGCACGACGTTTGTACATCTGAAAGAATAAATGAATAAATTTAATATTGTATTTTCATTTATTTTGTCATAATATAAAACATGTTTCGTTTGTTTTATATTTAAAATCGTTTTTATTAATCTAATACATCGAAGCATTTTGAATTATTTATGGTGGTACACATTACTTTCTTACAAATTAACAGAAGTTTTCATTTACATATAAAATATTTTTGTGAAACATTGTATATGTCGTACTCAGCATATCTTTTTTTTGTACATTACGAGATTGTTGCCATCGCAGCACCCTATAATGCACGCCATGAATCAAACACAACTTTTGGAAGCCACTTTAATGATTTTTACCTGACTCCTTGAGTAACGCATAACTCCACCTTTTAGGTAGGAATTTAGTGGGTGCTTGGCTTTCTTTTTGCCCGCTTTAACGGATTTTTTAACTTTTTCGACGGGTGCCATCTCTAAAAACACGTGTACACCGCACAGAAACAAATGTAAAAAGGAAGGTTAGGTATAAGAGTGTTGCCAGATCACAAAGCAACTTAGAAGTGTCACTTTAGCAGGCTGCCATACTGAATTCCTTAAAAAAAACATGAAAATATGATAATTGAACATATATATATTGATGGTATTGTATAATTACTATGGGAATAATTAATTAAATATTATTAAAAATATGTAAAAATCAGCTGAATAAATTTTAATGTTCATTGCTGATTTCCTACTATAAACAAATTTACCGAATATGAACGAATTTCGACGTAATATTTAGACGAAATCTGATTATACCAGTACTGCCATACTTTAATTTGAATTAAAAATTTCGAATTAAATATATGCATTTTAATTTAGACGGAGCTATTCTTAAGAGATGCATAAGGGATATTTTAATTATGTTGCAATAGTAGAAACAAACTATTAATTATTTTATTTGACGTAATAAAGTCTGTTTAGAATATGTATAAAGAAATTATTCTGTTGAACAAACAAAAGTTTGTTATAAAATTTTTTATTGCTCTATATACGAGTACATAAATATAAAAAAACAAAGAACATAGTTAAAGAAGTTTTATACATTAAATATTTATTAGACAATTTTTACATAATATTTAGTAACAATGCATATTTACATATAACAATAATTTTAATTGAAGCATTAACTCATTCACTTAAAGTATATATTGGTATTTTCATCTAATTTAAAACCCATTACGATTGCACTACATAATCAATTCACATAATATCTTGTTCTAAGAGTACAACGATTTTTATTATATATTTTATAAGTACTTAATCAATTTAATTTTTAAAAAGCACATATGTGTGTATATATATATTGAAATTTACCTAAACATTTGCATATATAGATTGAAATTGAATTACTAATTATGTGTGTGTGCATGTGACTTAATATATATTATGTATGTAGTTAAAACTTATATTGAACTTTAAATTAATAGAGAATGTATTATTCCAATTAAATTTACAAATATTCATAAAACACAATCCAATAGATTCCATTGAGGCTGGCAAAAAGTGCGGGGAAGAGAATACGCGACGTGCGATCAATATAAATTGCTCTTTTTAGACGTTCTTGTTGCGGTGTTAATTTCGGTTTTGGTTCTTCTGGTTCTGGAGGTGGAGGTGGTGGTGGAGGTGCAATTGTTGGTGCAAGTATTATATGAGACTCCTGGCGCGGAATCCAAGGACCATCGGCATCCAGTGGGGGTCGAACAACTCGACGTGTAGTATGAACTACCTTTAAGATTATTTAATTATAGAAATGCAAAATGAAATGGGGTTATCAATACAAAATAATTTCTAATTATAGGCCAAAATGCTAAAGGTAAATATAAAAATAAAGAAATGACAATAATAAAATACATTGCATACTCTGTGGTGTAAGGAGTTGAAGTGGTAGAACATGAAACAACTTTTTTTTTAAACATAAACGTTAAATGTGATTGGCAAAGTTAATTTCAGTCAAAATCTTTCTGATTATAATAATTCTAGATATATGAGATTTCGATTGATTAGTCATTTTCTGAATCTCAATGTTAAAATAAATTCGGGAAGTAATTACAATGTTGAAAAACCGTTAAACAAGTAAGTAAAAAAATGGCTAACTAAATACTTACTCGTTTGCTCTTGGTCATTTCATCAAAAATTTTTTCTATTTTTTCTATTTTTTCATCAGCGGCTTGCTTAGTTGCAATCGTTGCTGATGGCGGCGGATCAGGTTCCTTTTTAGCGGGCTCAGGCACAGGCTTTGGAGGATATGCTATGGGCTTTGGTATAGGTGTATCACTTAATACAATATTTATAAGACAGTACTCCATTAAAGCCATAAAAACGAAAACGGTGCAAACAGACATGAAAGCGTCTACCGCTTTTAAATAGGACACAGGCGGCAGAGAAGACTGAGATTTCGCATGCTGGGTAGATAGTGTGAGCAGTGAAGTGACACCAAGTGTAACACGTGCAGGTGCAGCTTCCGGTTTTATCCAAAATGAAACCCACGACATTATCACAATCATGCATGTTGGTATGTAAGTATTGAATATGTAATAAACCAACCGACGTTTTAACGTGAAGACAACTTCCAGACAGGTGAAGTTACCAGTGGAATAGACTTGTGTACAATCAGCGGTCACATTTCGTATTAATGCTACCTGCGGCAGTTCAATATTCTCATCGACCACAAGTGGCGTTGTTGGATCCCATTGGAAAATCATGTCATCTGTAGTATGTGAGACTGCAAATAAATAATTAGTAAAAACAAAGAAGCACATTTTACGATTTGACCAATGTGTCAATAAATAATTCAAGTGCTTAATAAAATGATAATAAAGATTGGATTAAATTTAGTGTAAAAGTATGTACATACCATGCAAGTAATTTTATAAAGTCTACGTAATAAATATTTACATAAAAGATATATAAAATCGAAAAATTGTTAATTGAAAGAAGTTATGTCAAGCGGCCACATTCACTTCGGATTGAAGTAGCTAATTACTGCCAGTAATCATGCAGAGCTTAAAAATTTGGTTATCGACTCATTTTACTTACGACTCTCCATTTGCAATTTACATTCTTGAGTATCGTGTGGATATATAGCGAAATTCATAATGCATGATAACTTCAGTGTCAGCTTAACCATGTAGAGAATAGTCTTGTCCTTGTATAGCCACATATAATGGTTGGGTATGGTCATTGTTTGGAATGTTACTGATTTGGCATTTTTGAAAAATGAATCTGGCCGCCACATATTCTTCAGCCAATCTACTTCGAGTAAACGGTACTCTGTCGTCATATTTTCAGGTAAACGTAAGCGATGATCTTTCCACGTCTGAGCGAAGAATATATCTGCAACATAAGTCATAGAATTCTCATCAATAGAATCAAGACCCATAACTGTCACATGAAAGTAGACTATCGTGGGTTGCCCCTGCTTTTTTGGTGGCCGCATTTTGTCATAGCGCTTGACGTCTTCGGGCAAGATGTCGGTGATAGCTAAACTTTGTCTGCATTCAAAAGGTAAAATTTGTACGAAATGAATTCAATTGAATAAGGTTATTATATATATAAAAAGTTATTAATTTAATTTTATGCGATATTGTGCAAGAGACTTACTGGAATTCCCCAATTGTGAATTTTTCTAGACATATCGTTAGTATAACTAAAATAATGAACTGTGACCCCATCACTGAAAAATATAATCAACAAAGAACTTAATTAGTATGATCATACGGCTTTTGCGTTTTTTAACTAAATAAGTACATCTACGCTTCAAAATTTTATTACCAATTCTGAAAGTCCAGTCGAACGCAACGCCAAAGCATCGCATTTCTGCTAAAACTCTAATCGGAAATCGATTCTGAAAACTATGATACTATTGTGGAAAGCACCAGCTTATTGAGTTATGATCTAATTTGTTCAATCTAAATTTCTTAAAGATTTTAACTTATATACATGTTTTGGTAACATAAGTGATTGGTAGCTGAACTTGAAAGTCGGTGGTGTCAATTGATTAAAAGTTAAAAAAAAAAAACATGGAAGAAAATCTTATTAAATGTATTGAAAAATATGTTGTTGTTTTGATTTTATTTGTTCATCTGCCGAAACAGATTTTGCGTGTCCATGTCAGAATAATTACGTGAGGCAAATCGGGTAATTGGTAGATATCCAGATACAATACTAAACCTATAAAGATTGTCCCTTCGCGTTGCTGGTATGTTTAAATCAAAACCAAAATTGTGCAATGGCTCAAAGATTCCGGTAACCTTCAAAAACATATAACATAATAATAATTTGAATAAACAATTCAAGTATTCGCAAATAAAGGAAGCTCTCGAACCGTGCCACTGGCAATGACAGTTTATCGAATCGAAATAATGCTCCTGCATACTCTTGCACTTATAATACTGAGCTCACATCGAGCTTACTAATTCATCAATTCATTGCCAATTGTAATTACCTTGGCGACTCGTCGAATTTTTGTAAAAATACTAGAATCAGTCACAACCATCCGCAGCAGGAAACACTTTTCCATGGAACGCAAGTACAAATAAAATAATATACAAATAAAAATATGTATATGAATAATGTAAATATGCCGAGGCTGGCTCTAGACTCGTGTTCGCTGTTTTGCATTGACATGTTCATACAATAGCGACTTAATTCACAATTAAAACCGCCACTTAACGACGATGCTTTATCCTTTTCTGTGCTTTTAAGGCATGCTTACATTGTGCATGTGCAATTTTGTGGGACAGACAACGTCATTGCAGCGTAAAGGAATGAAATCACAACAAACAAAAACATCAGACACAAGGACATTGCCACAAAAATACTTAAAACAAAAGATGAAATTTTAAACGGAATTCAATGCAGCAGAATAAGATATCTTTAAACGATTTTTTTAAAATGGCATCAAATATATTATGATGCCTTTGCAGTGGCAAGAGAAGTAGAAAACAACTATTTAATGTTCAAACGGTTGAAATACGAGTAAAAATATTTGAGTATTCAACATTCTGAATTGGGGAGGTGTTTGCTATTTTTGGAAAGGAGTTAAGGAATAGTAGTTAACGATCAACGAATAACTCAATACACACAGCAAGTTAACTATAGAGTTTTAAAGCGTTTATCATAGTCTTTTTGACTTTTGCGGCCTGTGTGACAAAATAAGTATTAGCATAATAATAATAATGAGGGTCGAAAACTTCCAGAGGACTAGAGAAAACGCCAAAAATGTTCTGCTTTCCTTATGAATGCTAGAATGTCTTTTGCTGAAGAATTTCGGATGACTATAGGAGTCGCCAACTTCCTTCACAGTATTCTCCTAGTGCAGTTCCGAGCTGGACGGTCACAAAGAATATGGCTTAATGTTTCTTGGTCCTCGAGATGAACACTACATTTTCGAACCTTGGACGAATGAGTCCAAATGAGTAGGATGTCTTGGTCTAGAGGTTAGATGCCTTTCCATAAGAAAATGTACTAATAAGATCTTTTTTTTTTGTCACAGACCTGGTAAGTCATATCAGTATTACCATTACATCTATATTACATCTATACAATTTAAAATTACTGACTGAATTAGCAGTTTCGAAATAATGAAATTCATTTACTTCGAGTCATCAGAAGCGTGAATCTTTATCAAATACTACACATTATTGCAGGTCAAAAATGTAACCAGGTAATACCTAATGTATTCATATTATTATGCAATCTGCCAATTTGCTCCTCTGAATATATTTTTGGAAAATCAATTTGATGTACAGACATATTTATTTCGAAATAGAAATATCTGATACATATGATATGGACACCTATTTTCCCAACGTGAGCTAATACAGTATGGACTCATAGTTCCCAGCTTATAACGAAGAAGAGGCACTTGTTTAAAGCCCAGCATGCATTTACTTCGGCTTAATAGAAATAATATTTAATNCCATTACATCTATATTACATCTATACAATTTAAAATTACTGACTGAATTAGCAGTTTCGAAATAATGAAATTCATTTACTTCGAGTCATCAGAAGCGTGAATCTTTATCAAATACTACACATTATTGCAGGTCAAAAATGTAACCAGGTAATACCTAATGTATTCACATTATTATGCAATCTGCCAATTTGCTCCTCTGAATATATTTTTGGAAAATCAATTTGATGTACAGACATATTTATTTCGAAATAGAAATATCTGATACATATGATATGGACACCTATTTTCCCAACGTGAGCTAATACAGTATGGACTCATAGTTCCCAGCTTATAACGAAGAAGAGGCACTTGTTTAAAGCCCAGCATGCATTTACTTCGGCTTAATAGAAATAATATTTAATTTTATTTTTTGAAACTGTATTCCATCAGTTTATAAACATTATTAAAATGTTTGTTTTATTTTAAAATGTTTTTAGTAAATGAACTTACCGTAAATTGTTTAAACAGACGCGTTCGTTTCTAAATATAGTCTCCAGTAATTTTCTTAAATAAAAATGAATTTTTTTCCGAATTTTATTTAAAAAAAAAAATATTAAAGAAAAAAATGAGGCATTTTTTTCGTAAATTTTTTTTATTAACTTTACATAATGTAACACATTATGTAACACAACGGGAAAGTTCGAATTTCAGCCCGAAATTGGCTTTTGTAATTAATAAAATATTTGTTGTTTCCTAGAGCGTTTCCGTTTTATTATCTAAAATTAATTACTCTTTTTTTTACATATTTAGTAAAATAATTCATTTACTATTTCACAACAAATAACTTTTATTTTCTGATTTGTTTAATGATTTTTTGGAAGCCACGTCTTAAACATTCGAATATCCGCCCGTTACTGACGATGCAGTTTTTATATTAAATCAAATTTGAATCTAAATTGTAAAATATATAAAATGCAGTCGGTGTTGGTGGTGGTGCTGGTGCTGGTGGTGGTGAATATGTTGTTAGTGTTTTGCTGTTGTTGAAATAAGAAATTTCCTTTCGGTGTAAGAAATTCCGTTCTTGTTCTTGTTGTTGCAGCTGCTGCTGCGCCTGTTTTTGGTTTTGATTTTAAGCGAAGAAAACGAAAGTGTTGCATTAAGCCAAAGTGTTTTATGTTTAAGAAAAGGATTTGTTTTAAAAAGGATTCTGCGCAGAGAGGACTTTTGATAATTTTAGTGAAACTAAAAATGATCATTAAGGCAACGTACGCTTATGTATATCTAGGTTAGTGCCAAACGGGTGCGTGCATGCGTTTGTGCGTGAGTATGTGCATCGTTGTAGCCATACAATAAATTTTAACTACATTGACTACAAATATGTATATATTGTATGTTGTATGTATATCTATGTATTCTAATTCTAAATTATGTTAATATATAATGTGTGCTGCTGCCGTTTCCAGCAGTTTTTCCTAAACTTAAACAAGTGCAGCTACTTAACATGATTTCCAGCCCGACAGCTTTGACATTGCTTAATCTTCCATCATTTTAGCGGCAACTGGCGCTTTCGCTTCCACTGTTGCTACTTTTGTTATATTGTTATTTTGTTATTAAATTATGCCATTCATCCATAGTGTTCCGTAAGCAACGATTTACTTAAGCATAAATTATTGATTGACTTTTGTGCCAATATTTGCTGAACACAAGAGAAAATGCCGACTGTTTAAAATTAGCATATACAAACCTACAAACGTATATATATACATACTTAGCAGAGGATTGTATATTTTGTGCCATTTTTCTTTCATCATTTGTAATTGAAGGATAATCACATGCAATTTAAAAATTGCTTTACAGTTACAAAACTTCAACTTTTAACCATGTTGCAGCGAGTTTGGTTGGGAAATTAGAATACTTCTTCTATAAGAACTCTATTTATGTATTTTAAATAGATTTATTTATATATTTTAAGTAAAAGCGATGCTGCGACTTCGCTTATATATTAAGTTATCCAGATTTATTGGCAACACAAGTTCTTCGCGAACTGTGCTGCTATTGTTTACAGATTCATTAAAGATTGGATCAGTCTATTGGTCGATTTGAGAGGCCAATTATTACAATATTTAAAGTAGTAAACGGGAAAATAATACCTCTAATTGACATGGCGAAGTTGGAGTTGAAAGCCAATAGTTTTTATCATGATGATCAGTATGATAGGAACATATGTTGGTTGTAGCATATACGTGTATATTATTAACCGGTATTTGAGCTGACAAACAGATGTCACTCTATGGAATTAAAAAATCGACTGTGAAAAAATGACTTGGGAGAAACCCACGATGACTTGATACTAAAGCCAAAAAGATTTGTTAAAGATTTGTATATCGGTCACAGCCCGAATTGAACTGAAAAGCATCCAGCTGGGGCTTAAACGCCACATATTAAATATTGCTGCTGAGAGGTTTTTGTGAAATGTTCGCTTTTTCTCCAGGCTCGTATGTGCTCGGTATACCCTTCAATCTTACTTGCATATATTTTAGTCTATTATAAGTTATGCAATCTTATCGTACCACTAACATACACTACAGTACGTATGCGTAACCTATTTTCGTCAAACTAATTTTCGTAAATTTTGTGTTTAAATGTACGAGTATGTACTCGTACGTATGCAGTGTAAGAGACGCACCTAATTTGTTTTAACAAGCCTCATGGAACTGCTCCACTGCCTCCTTGTGCTGAAGAGTACAAAATTTCAAGGCTCACAATTTTTCCAATCAATTTTCTCATTAGTTGATAATGCTGAAACTTAAGCATAATTTCTATGCCGCAGTGACTCAAGAGGATGTCATCAAACACTTGAGGAAGCCTTCAGTAGCACTAAAGTAAGACAAAAAAATACAAAAAAAAATATAAAAAAGGTAGTAAAGAAAAAAATATACAAAAAGATAAAAGGAAAAAGGCCGAAACGTAAAACAGTTAAGCTGTTGCAGAAGCACATGTGCCTGTGCATCTTGGAGAACTATTTATTGAGTTCACAATAGACCTTTAATCTTATTTTTTGCGTTTGTTTTTTCATTGCACTAACAGCAGCAGTTTCGTATGATGTTGACGTCACACGGATAAAAAACGAATCTCGAGCTGCTATTGCCGTCTCCAAGGAATGCATAATGCGGAAAATGTGAGGTATGCTCATCATGGCATATTGGGCTTGATTTGATTTTCTACTTTTAAAACATGATTCGTCCTTGAATATTGCTATTCTTTGGCATTGTCCTATTGGCGTTTATAAATATGCATGAGTAAAATTCACAGCACATAATGTGCATTATTTCTATATAAATGTATGTTGCTAAAATAATTTTTTAATTCAATTTATTGCAATTCAAATGCGAAAGGTTTTCACGATTTCGCAAACTATAATTATGTATACTCGTATATGAAATGGTTTTTTATCCTCTGAAATCCTTACGCTGATTATCCTATTTGGCAATGCATGCACATACATATACATATACATGTGTACATAATTTCATAGCATAACTTTGGCCTGCAAGCAAAATCTTTAAATCAAAAACTCAACGTTTGCGTCAAACACTTTTAAGACAACAAGTGCCGCACTTAACCTCATCTTTTGAACATAAAAGAAATAAATGAATAAAAAGGATGAAAAATACAAAAATACTAAATAAAAGGAAGAAACCACGAGCATATGAAAAAATTAAGTTATTTCTGTATTGAGAAAAACCACTTAGTAATGCTGCTACCCTAGTTCCTCTTATATAAAAGATATAATTTTTACTACAACTTTTTGTTGCAATTTTCGCGCTTAAATGCTTTTAAATAGAAAAATTTATTTTCTCTATAAAAGGATTTTTTTATTATAAATGAGAATATCAAACTGCATAACTTACATTCAGTATTTGCGGTTTGGCAAAACATAAGACTTAAGATTCCTTTTGACAAATCAGGAGCATACATCTAACGGTGTTTTTCGATGAAGCTAGGTTTACCACTTGCCCGCAGGGCCAGCTGTAGCCCACCATGACTTCTGCAGATGCTGTAAAGAAGAGAAATATAACCCGTAACTATAAAGCACCTTTTATAGGAATGCCCGACACAATATAAAACTTCGTCTCAAATATTTTGGTGAAATCTTTCGTAGAGCTAGACGGCTTGAAACTGTCAAACTGTGAAGTTCACTATCTCTTCCTGGAGAATAAAAATTTAGGCTGTCCGTGACATATCAGGAATATAATGATATATCATGATTCCGATCAGCAGTTATTATTAATAACCCAGAAAAAAGATTGGTTATAAATAAGTAAACTGCAGAAGAGCAGGGCGAATAATGTAAAAAGTCAATTGCACCAACCAGAGTATTATTCCTGACTTCGTAGTCGCTGGATGAATATGCTCGTATAAGTCCAAGTTGGCTGCAATATTCGGTGTGGCATACTTTGAACTGCAAACTAACGTAGTTAAAAATATGATTTTGCTTAGGCGTTGAAACAATTCGAATATACTTTCAAAAATGTACAAAAATAGAAAGAAAATAATTATTTTGTATAGACTGACTTTTCCGTATGTTGCAGAATATCTCAAGTGTTTGCAGTAGTTTAGTAGTGGGGAAGATGGGAAGATTTATTAAGTGAAAGCATGAATACGAAATACATTTTGTTGAGTGGGAAATAGCAAATAGGAAAGTGCAGCGCAGATATTTAAGTATAGAAATTATGCACCTCGAAAATTCAAAATGTTTATAATGGACTAAAACTTAACTACGTTAAATTATTTTGAACACTTGTTAAAGATATTTGCACGCTACATCCGTTGCATAAAAATATGTTTCTGGTTACGCAGTATTTGAAATAGCAAACGGGAGTCGACGTAGCTCAAAAAAATAACGAAACAAAAATGCCAGCAGCATCGGACTGGTGTGTGTTTTATTTAAATTTACTTTAGGAAATGAAATTGGATTGCTTTAATATACAAAACGACTTGGTGTTACTACCAAGTTAAACTAATTGTCAGTGTAAACTATACTTTCCAACAAAGATTCGATTACGAGCAACACTTTCGGCAAAACCAGTCAATTCTAATATTTTTTAGTTCCTTTCGGCGACTTCAATGATAGGTTTACGGGAAGAAATGGGGTTAGGAGGAGTTAAAATGTTAGTGCAGAGAGAACGAAATTACAACACAGTGTGCGATCCGTTTCTAACGGTTTTGCTCCGTTCCACGTTTTCTCGATCACTTAGATGTTTTTGTCAATTGTGAGTCTTATCTGAAGAAGGATCCAACAGTTATTCGTGCAGGTTTATGCAATATATATGGCTTCATATAAACATATAAAACATATAACCGTATTTATGTTCGGGTGTAGTGTTTAGAAGCAAACCGAGCTTCTACTGAATCCAACTGTATTAATAAAGCGACAACATGCTATTTACAATTAACTGTTTTATGGATGGATGTGGCCTGGCAAAGTAGTATCAATATTCGGTTTATTTATAGATCGACCGTCCGTTTCTCTACTAAATTGTACACAGTAGAGCAGTCTTGCAATCCAAATTACGAACTCGAGATTATTGAGACTATTTTTCGATTCGATGTTTGCATAAAATTGTTGGAATTGTTGTTGTATTTAATAAATACATATTTCTGTGTAAATTCTGTATGTTTTTATATCAAATAAAGTGAATTAACGCACAAAGTGAATCGCAATCAAAAACAAGTCAGAATAAAAATCCCGATGAGTGATGATCTTGAGAAAAAGTCCCCTTCTGCATGTATGTTTGCATATATGTAGAAGCATCTTTATTCGATTGCGAGCTAAAGAGATAAGAAATCTGTTGAAAGATTTCAGTTTGGCATTCAACGCTGAAGCAACAAGATGTTTTGCTACAAAGATTTCCACATATTGATAGCGCAATTTTTAATATTTCTATATGGAGCAAATTTCTTTGCAGTTACAAATGCGACTGCAAATTTCGAAGACGGCACAAATATTGTAAATATTTATTAATTCCATTGAATCGAAACTTGAAATTGAAAAGTTTTATATATCATTTGAAATAAATTTTGCAGAGCACCTATTGGTGTGAAGATGCTATACTGAAAGACATGCAGCATCAGCTGCAGTTATTGAATGTGGCCAGTGAAGGCATGCGTTTGAAGTTAGATATGTACAATTTGAGGTGATCTTAGTCTTTCTACCTTATTAAAATGGTAATTAACTAATACAAACTAAAAACTAATGTAGATTGAATCAGGAGATAAAAGCGGAAAATAGTGATTTGCTGCAGAAGATTAAGCAATTATTGACACAAACAACAGAAAGTGAAAAGGTCTTGGTGACAGAAAAACAGGACTGCGAAAATTTAATTGATGTACGCTCCGATTTTGGGCAGCCGGACAACCGTTTTGAGCACAGAGCAACTACAACTAATACCACTGAAGCGCTGCCAAAAAGTTGCGCTGAAGCTTTGTACGGCGGCAAGCAAAGCGGCATTTACTTGCTTCATCTGCCTAAATCGAAACTTGAACCCTTCTATGTTTATTGTCTGACAGATCCGAACAATGGCACTGCATGGACAGTTGTGCAACGTCGTGAAGAGAGTCCAGTAGACTTCTTCCGTGATTGGTTAGATTACAAAACCGGTTTTGGCAACATAGCAGGTGCATACTTCATTGGCTTGGATAAATTGTATGCTCTAACACAATCTCAACTGCATGAGTTATGGATTGACATGGAAGACTTTGATAATGTGAAACGTTTCGCAAAGTATGAAACATTCGCCATAGGCGACGAGTCAACTAAATATGCTTTAAATGTTTTGGGAAAATACAGCGGAGATGCTGGTGACTCATTTAGCGCACATCAGGGTCAAAAATTCACAACAAAAGACGCTGACAATGATGTGTGGGAAAAAAATTGTGCCGCAGAGTTCACCGGGGCTTGGTGGTATACAGCATGCCATTCAAGGTACTTCATGCAGTTTATAATTTTTTCAGTAATCGTAAATTGCTTTTATTTTTATTAAATTAGCAACTTAAACGGTCAGTATCTGCGTGGTGAATACGCCCATGACAAATACGCGAAGGGAGTAGTTTGGCACACGTGGCATGGACATTACTATTCCTTAAAAAACGTTATTATGGCAATACGACCAAAGCACGGAAACTCAAGGAATAATGTTCAAGAAATTGCATTGTAATACGAACACATAGTTGCGATTTTTATATATGAGTTATAGGTGTATATTTATTTTTCTTTGCTCTGTATTTGTAATGTCATGACTTTCGTCTTCGCCCACAAAATTTGCCCAATTTTAGAACATTTATGAGATATTTTCCGATAATAAAAAATAAAGAAAAAATACAATTTGTTTTATACCGAAATCAATTATTTAAGTAAAATGTTTTTTGTAGGATTGCTGGTTGCATATTTAACTTAACATTGCCACGCAAAGGTGAACCACGTTTTCAAATTTCTACTTGGGAAGGAGAAGGCGTCACATTCCGAGTTTGGAGCAGTAAAGACAAGTTCCAACCGACACGACTTCATTGTCGCATATCTAACTGAGCAACAGTTTGTTAAACATAGCGGTTCCTCAACATATGTTTGTCCAAACATTTTTAGTCCAATCAGATCAAAATATAAACAGCAGAAGATTTTTGTTGATAAACAATACACAACCAAAACCAACCACCACAGTTACCGTTAGAGCAACATGTGCAAGGCAAACTGGAGCATGCGCTATGATGCGTTCCACCAGCAATAAGCCAACTGTCAAATAGACAAAACCTTGTCAGCGGGATGGGGGGTAGTATTATTGATTTTTTGTAGGTTTTTTCATTGAACAGACTGTTTCGCTTGATAAAAATGCGTTTTTAGTAAAATAAGTGTTATATAAAGTGGTTTAGCAATCTCAAATAATTTAAAAAGTTTGAAACAAGACATTAACAGTCTATAATCATCAAAGACCTTTAAAATTTCTTATTCAAATGTAGAAAACGAACTGAACGAGTCTTTCATTGTTCACCCCCTGTTTGATTTCTGCAGTAATAAAGTGCCAAACACCTACGCAATTTAAAAACAAGTTTTAAAAATGATAAAGATGCGACCATATGTGCCCTCAAACCGAATAGCGGTTCGGGACTCCATCGATGAGGATATAAGCGACGATGTAGATGACGATGTTTTCATCAAGGATGCACGTTCAGCATTGGTAACAAGCAGACTGGATTTTTAAATTTACATTTTATTCATTTTGTTATTTTGACTTTTTAGCTAAACGAGGAAAAAGGTCTAAAGCGTCCTTTGATGGCTCCGCGACGTAAGAATGGCAAAACCCAAGTCTCTGTGCCGATTATGAAAAAACATCGTCGTTGTTGGCGCTGCTGCGAGCCTTTCTGCTATGGTCTTGCTGCAGTAACTGTTCTCATAGCTGTTATAAGCTTTGCAGCACTTATACTAACACTGTTTCCGCTTCCGCTGCAAAAAATCAAGGTTTGGTTAAAGCCGGACCCGGTTTTAATTGGCAGAACAAATGTTGATGCACAATTTAACACATATAGCAACAGTATGGGCAGTGAGTTTGTCCCTTGTACACAAATAAGTGTACAAAAAATATGGACTCGTACATTTGCACGCATGAATAGCGAAAGTCCAGTGCGCAAAAGTGACCTTAACGGTGATGGTGTAAAGGATATAATATTCGGTTACGGTGTTGGTACGTAAATAGTTTTGAAACATCTTCCTTTTACAGCGGTTACTTCAATTTTCAGATGATAATATACAGTACGAGGGATTTACTTTACCGAAGTGTAAATCTGCTCAACAAGGTGACGAAGTTCCCTGTGAAGGTGGTGTTATTGCTGTAAGTGGTGCAACTGGGGAGTTGCTTTGGCAGTCCTGGAGTGTAGCCAATGTATTTTCCTTACTGTGCAACCTGGATATAGATCGAGATGGCTATCCAGACTGCGTTGCAGCTGGTCGATTGGGTGTATGCACAAATCTTAATTCGCTTAAATTTTTTGATATTAATTTTAAACTGACATTTCAGATGATTTTTGCTATCAACGGTCGTAATGGCCATAGTATTTGGGAGTTTCGTGAAATCGAAGTGGAAACCAATTCTCCAATAGTTATGGATCTTTATACAGTGAATATAGTTCGAGATTTGGATGGCGATGAAATACCTGAAATACTTGCAGCACATCTCGAAGAACGAGAGGAATCAAAAGCTGGTCATATTAAGGTAATTTCCGGTAAAACGGGCAAAGTAATACGTACTATACCGACTCCATTCAAAGAGGAGGTATTTGTGCCACTGCAAGTAATAACCAAAGAAGATGGCACAGAGTTGTTGTTGATCATAACTGGCGGACAAACAACACCAGGTGGAATTTACAGCGTGCGTTTGTTATCATTGATGCAATTCACCAGCGAAAAACAATTTACGCCACTTTTCCAAAATAACCGCTCGGGCCTGATGGTGCCCTCTATTGTAACTGATATTACCGGCGACCAAATAGCCGACATTGTAGTGTCTTCATTCAACTCAACTGTATTTGCATTTGATGGCCATAACTTTAAACAGTTATGGAATTTCACTTTCCCAGCTAGTGAGAGTGTTAGTGCAATAGTACCGGGACATTTCAATCACGACAATATAACTGATTTTATGATTAAATATAATACTGGGCCTGGTTTCCCAGTCTATTACTATTCGCAAACCACCATATTGGATGGCAAAACTGGAAAACCATTGTTGGATGCTATGATGACAGATTCAGGTGGATCAAACAGTTTGTTGGGTGGAGTTTCGATTTCTCAATCATTCGGTGGAGACTTCTTTTTGCATTGGCAAATGCAATGTCGTGATAAATACAATGCTAAGGATGCCTATAAATTTATACCAGGTAAATTGATTAGGATTACGAGATATTAGATGAATATTATGTAATAAATAAACCATTTATCTAACAGACAGCGATATAATATTACAAGCACGTGCTGACACCTGCCGCCTACGATATAATTCATCAAGTGTCGTAAAACTTTATGCTATCGCACGCCATATAGAACCACCAGGTGCTGTGCTCTTTAGTACAGGTGTGTTGACTATTATTAATATGTGTATACGGTTTGTAAAATATTGAAATTCTATATATTTTATTTGAAGATGACTTGGAGGTACATCTTAATCATACGCAAAGAGATCAGCCTGGCAATTTTAAATCTCCCATAAAACATCCAAAACTTCTTAAAAAACTTCTGGCCAATCGGGATCAGTTATTGAAAAAAGTTGCTGAAGCCGAAAATTTGTTAAAGACTGAGACAAAGCCCAAGCATGTGCAGGCTCAACATTTCAAAGACAATCCATTACGTAATCCAATTTTGGAACAAGAAGTATTGCAAGATATACTACCAAATAATGAGCTACCCGTTGGAAATGCTTTTGAGCAGGTGAAAGAATATTTGAGTGATAATTACGGTAATAACCCGCAAATGCGAGATTTTGTAAGTATTTCTGATAAAGCTATTGTTAGGTAATTTAAAAAAATATTTGTTGCCTCCAGCAGCCAAAAGATTATGAATTGGAGAATACACGCGCACAACCTGAAGATTATGAGCTTCTATACAATGATAACGAAGTGCCCCAAGAGGTGGCCCCAAATGAACGTCCCATACGTTTACGTAGCAAATATCCAGGTAATCGTGACGTGCGAAGTGATATTTCTACTTTCGAAGATGACACAAATGAAACACAAACATTACCCACCGGAGGTGTTCCACAAAATAATCTCGACAAGCAGGAGCCACTGAATTTATGGGACATTGAAATGGAAAAAGAAGAGAGGGATGCTTTAAAAGAGGCTCATAAATATGATTATTCAATAGCGCAACAGAATGAAATAAAGAAGCGTAGAAGACGAGAGGACATTGTAGAATCTGATTCCACATCGAGCACTAGCAGTACTACAACAGATTCCGATGAGTGGTTTTTGGGCTCTATTTCTTCGACTGGTGTTCTTTTGAAATCATTAAACAATACAAGATCGTCTTTAGATTTCGTATTTGTACTTAACATACGCGAATCTGAGACTTACCCGCCATTATTTTTGGCACAGGATTTAAATTGTGTGGAAGAAAAAATTAGTGCTTACAAAAGTAATTGACAGTATAAAATTCTTGTCTATTTGAGTAGTAATTATTTTTATCCCTTAGGTTACACCATGGACAATCTACGTCTATTAAGAAAACAACTTTTAAAACAATGCTTGAGTGAGCGTTTGGTTACTATTGTACCCAATACACCTCAGTATGAATCACAGTTGGTTGTGGTACGTATTGGTATCTCTTGCACATGTCGCTCATTAGAAGCTGGGGAGGTTTGTTCAGAACTGGATGATATAGAAGCACAGCGCTGGACTGAGTTTATGGGCAATGATGGCCATGGCTTTTATGCAAATTAAATTAATACACTGGATGCCAATATATTATTTTATTTCAATTGCACAAAAACAACAATTTTTTTGTTGTTTAAATAATTTTCTTATTGTTTTTATATATCCATACATACATTCCTTTTCAAAATAGTAATTTAAATAAATTGAATATCTAAAATTGTAAATAACAATTTCAGAATAAATATGAAATAAAATATATTCAATTTTACTATAACAAGTATAAAACATGATATATGTACATATTTCTTACATAACATTGAATATGTACATGTGTTTCAAAAACTGTACTGCAAGTGAAGAAAATTTAAAAATTAACAATTTTTGATTATTTATATATTATTTATACCACAAATTTGTGATCATCTGATTAGACTAGGTCATTATCACATAATACATGATCACGATTAATTAGTATACAATAAATAAATTTAATTTGTTTGTCATACAAATTGCTCCCATTTAAATCAAATAAAAATATTTGCTGTTAAATATCACGAATGTTTTTGCCTTCCCTTGTGGCATCATCAGGCCGTTCTTTAGAAATAAAGAAAATCGGTCAGAATTTGAACC
>JXPL01007177.1:0-15394 GCA_001015235.1 Sphyracephala brevicornis | reverse complement strand
CCATTGTAGTAATGAAATTCAGTCGACCAGTATTGTTGTAGGAAATAAAAAAAGGCCATCTCAAAATATGTGCGGTATATAGTGCAAAACACGCGATCAAAATGAAAAATTCTTTTTCAACTTATTTGTAATTTCCGGGACACTCAATATGTTTGTGCCATTGAAATCTAATGGCGAAATTACGGTAGCCAGTTAGCATATCATCAATTGTATCCAACAGTCAGCATGGCAGTGCACACTTGAATTCACTATCAAGTGAACCTGCTTCTCGAAAACTATTACAGAAAAATGTCAAGATCGTGAAAAATGGCACAAAAACGAGTACTGCTGCGAAACACCTGAAAATAATTAAGTGGTAAATTACATAGAGACTTAACGATACAATTGCCACAGATTACTTTTTCTTGTAAGGCAACGAATAATTTAACAGACGAACAGTGAAAAATATTCCTTTATACAACGTTCGAAACAAGGTCAAAAAGACTTATAAGCTTACTTTCGATCTATTCCAAACTCATGTAGTCTTTTTANTATAAGCTTACTTTCGATCTATTCCAAACTCATGTAGTCTTTTTATGAAAAGACTAATGCCAATAATCGAAGCAAAGTAATTAATACCACAGCATCAATTCGGTTTTAGGAAAAGCAACAGTACAACCGAACAAGCCCATAGACTGGTGGAGAAAATTCATGACGCTTTTGACATCTCACTATCATTCTCTTTAAATTAAAAAATATGCACCCTATTAATTTCTACATGCTGATGCTTATCTAAATGGCAGACACTTTTTAATATATCAAGGAAAAGATATAACACGCCTAAATAAAATTAAATCTGGTGTTCCACATGGAATGGCAGTATAAAGATCCCGATTATATCTGTGGTATACATGTGACTTACTGATTCTTCTCGGGGTTGTCATTTGAAAATGCTCTTAGCGTTGACGCCGACCAGAAGAATGCATTCTACAAACTACAAAGTCTGAATGACATCTGAAAGTGGCTTAAAAATCGTAGAAAGGCAAAAGAGAGCAAATCAGTCCAAATGACATTTACAATGGGACGCACTACTTGTCCGACTTTCATACTAAATGGTGGTCAACTTTCACAGGTAAAAGAAGCTAAGTACTTTGGAATTCACTTGGACACAAAACTATTAGGAAAGAGCTAGGACTAAGACTCCGGCATGTCTATTCGTTGATGAACAGCAAATCGTGGTTGTCGTTGAACTACAAGATTCTTTCCTACAACATTGTCCTAACACCCATTTGGAATTCAGCTCTGCGAAACAGCAGCAAGTTAAAACGAGTCAACTCTATCCATAATATATAAAAACAATGCCCTTCTCTACAAAAAAAAAGACTCCAACGCCATCCCCACATCTTGGCATCGAACCTAATGCAAATAGCGCTCCTATCTACGAGGCTTAAAATAAGAACACTTCAAGATCTGCTAACATAAAAATAATAATAAGAAAAAGATTAAAAATAAAAATTATAAGAAATTTATTTACGAATTTACCACTGGGTGTAATCCGTTCAAGAGATCCTTAATTCATAATATATTAGCTTTATGCATTGTTGAATGTCCTAGTAGACAGATGTAAAAAAAAGAATTTAAAATAAAAAAATTAAAAAAACATTTTTAAAGTAGAAAGAAAGTCATCTAGTGAATTCTAGTATTTCAGTTAGTTTTCAAATAGAAGACACAACATAGAGCAGTAACGTTATGTTATAAAGCTATATACATTAAACTTAATTTTTATAACTATAAAAATGCAGCCAACGTGCTGCGAGATTGTTTCAGCAACTTATCCAGATTGGGGATTCTCCGGATTTTCACGAATCAATGGTCAAAATATTTTCTTTCGAAATATAACATACCAGTCCATGATATATACAGTCCTTTGTTATCATTACTAAAATACTTTATATATCTAATTTTATTTACTGCTACTAATATTTTTTCAATGGAATATAGAATTAATTCCCATTTATGATTTTCAAATATACCTAAAAAACTATTCAAAATATAACTGCGTCGATTTCTTAATTATTTATTAGTTACGCATTTCCACAATTGTGTTTCAAATGAAAATTTTTACGAAAATTGTATACTTTTTGAGGTGTTTTGTTTACATTTGTAACAATTAGGAATTATTCAGACGAATTTCAAAGCACCCCGCACTGAAATTGTATTACACTTTTGTATTTAGCTGTTAAGTTAACTGCGGATACTTAAGGCTCAAGTTTGAATTATAAATATTGTTTATGTTACGTTTTTCAACGTTACAGAAATTATTGTCCGAACAGCTGTGTTAATTTGAAGACAACACGACTAACAACACCACGTCAAAGTAAATATTACTGCCGATTAAGACCAAATTGTTTGAAAAATTTTTTAAATGCCATAACAAAAAAGGATTCCTGAAATCATTGAAAATGTTTTAAGGCATATGTTCATATGATTGTGCTTACTCTACGTCCACTGCTATCCTTGTCCTATTTGATTTTTCGTACAATGAATTATTAAATATTGCGTTGATTGGTCAATTTTTTACTGCCGTTGCAGCTGTAATGGTAATGGCTGTGTAATGTTACTAAAAACTAAAATGAATCAAGGAGGAATTTCAAAGGTGCTTTGCTTGCTCTGTACGGCATATGCTCCATAAACAATCACCATCCTAACATCAAAGCTTAGTATAATTCTGCTACGTCCCCCGGTGATCACACTGCTTTAATATTTATTGAGACGATATCTAAGTTGGTTTTCTTTGTTTTAGCTCAGCCACACAATTGATAGATTTATATATATATATACTTATATACATACTTAAATATTGCACCACCTTATTAAGGACATTTGTTTTACTACACTAAGGAGAGTATAATACCTCACTTCACATATGCAAATAGACATTTCTTTATTGTTACTTATAATGTAATTTATTGCGTCCAGAAACTTAAAAGCGCTGAACACTGAAGCGTCGTGAATATCTAGATGCATTTTTTTTTGGAACGGGAACTTCTAGTAACAATAATTCAAATAGTTTGGAAACTATAGCTTTCTCGAAATCGTTTCTAACAACATATACATACATATTTTGAGTTTGTAATGGTAGGCTTCGCATGGTAGGGATGCGATTAGTGCGGATTTGCTATGGAATGGTTGATGGAAGAAAGTGACAGGAAGAGATATAAGAGCCTAGTGGAAACACTTCTCATCACATTGTGATATTGACTTCTATGATTCCGGATCGAATTTGACAAAATGATAGCGTTGAAGAGCATGCTTCAGACTTTACTGAAAATCTTACAAAATCGTTAGAATACCAGAAAATGTGACAGAACATTATGGAAGTAAGTCCCAATATCGAAAGTGGTTTTACAATTCGACGAATCCATATTTAAACTTGTATTTTATTGTTTTGTTAATGTTCGTCACTAGATTTAATGACTAAAAAACAAGGAAATATTTCACTGGAAACTAATTACCGATTTTTGTATAGTCTGTTTTCGGATAGTACGGTGAGTTGGTGAAATGCATGAACCCTACTACTTGGGGTATTCTTGTATTTAATTCTGCACTAATATGGAAGTAGTTTTGTTCTCAGAAATCATTCAGGCTTAGTGGTGGCATTGCTATTGCCGCAAAGTCCGATAAAAAACATTTTCGTTTTCTGGAAAAAACTATATTGCATTTATTTTTAAAAGTGTATTTAAATTGAGTTTTGCAGGAATGGTGAATATGTTTCCAGCAAGTGTGGGTCGATAATAATATATAATGCTTAAAAAATAATATGTTGGAATTATTCGGTAACATTCGATACGTTAGTTATAGTCAATGGTGTTCGCTTTCGATATGTGAGCATATAATAACACTAATTTGAGCATGACAACACACCTGCCACACATCATCAGAAAAAATTACGTTAATATAATCTGAATTATCAGATCACGCCATTTCGACGTTAATTGATTTCCGAGATCTTAAAATTACAATCATTTTTATACATATATATTCACTCATGGCAATAAAAATAAGCACACTTTAGAAATTTTACTTTTGGGGTTGATAAACCAAAAATTAACCATTTAATTACCAAAAAAAATATGAGGAACACTTAAACAAATAATATTAATTGCAAAACAAAACATTTTTTTTTAAATTTTGTCTTAACAATTTGAAAAAGCGATTCTCTTCAAGTGAAACACGATTTGAGCCTGGCAATAAAAATAAGCACACCTAGAATATTTTCTCATTTTTTTTTTAAATGTGTTTATTGAAAGGGCATTTTTTGTAGTAAATTTATAAGTAGGTTTGTTCTAATGTAGAAATAATACTAAAAATTTAAATAATAGCTTCAATTAANAATAAAAATAAGCACACCTAGAATATTTTCTCATTTTTTTTTTAAATGTGTTTATTGAAAGGGCATTTTTTGTAGTAAATTTATAAGTAGGTTTGTTCTAATGTAGAAATAATACTAAAAATTTAAATAATAGCTTCAATTAATGTAGTAAGAATGGGAAAATCTATGCACTGCTTCGAAGAAATGAGTCGCCTGATTTTGAAGTTTCGCGCGGAAGGAAAAGCATTAAAGAACATTGCCAAACTAATTGGACGTTCTGTTGGATATGTTAGGAACGCTTTAAGAGAAAAATAAAATGCTAAAAAGCGAGGTAGAAATTCATATACAAGTTTAAGAAAGGAGAACAAAGTTGTGAAACTTGCCAAAAAAAGTCCCTTCATATCATCAAAATCCATTATTGCTGAAATCGTAGGCGTTATAAGTAAGAGAACAGTAAGGTTGTTTTTACAAAATGTAAAACTTCCAGGATGCATAGCAAGAAAGAAGTGCCCACTACTAAAAAAAAAAAATTTATCGACCAGGCTGTTTTGCAAAAAATCACGCTTCTTGATCTGAACCTGAGCTCATTCGAAAGTGGAACAACGTCTTATGGAGTGATGAATCCAAGATACATTTATTTGGAAATGATGCCAGTAGGAATGTTAGACACTCCATTGGCATCGAATTCCAGGTTCATTTCACAATAAACATAGTAAATCATGACGGTGGAAGCATGATGACGTGAAAATATTTCTCTCCGATTTTTCGATTTGAGAACAAAATGAATGCAACCGGAAATAAAAACATTTTTAAGTAACGTTATGTTACCATATGTAAAAGAAAACATCCCTCTGCGGTGGACGATTCAAGTAGACAAAGACCCCAAACATTCATAAATCTCGTAAAATAATGGTTCCGCCAGCAAAAAATAAGCATAAATGGAGTGGCCAAGCTAATCTTCAGACTTAAATACTATCAAACATCTTTGTACAGATCTAAAACAAAGAGTGCCAAACATAAACTTCAAAAATAAGGAATATGGGAAAATATTCAAAAAACCAGGTATGAAATTCCAAAAGAAATATGTCGAGAACTTTTTTTATCAATGCCACGTAGAATACAAAAAGTTATCCAAAATAATAGAGAATACACTGGATATTAGGTAAACAGTAAAATTAAACAAAAAATCCTTGAAATTTATCAATAATTTTGGATTTACAACGGGTGTGCTTATTTTTATTGCCAGGCTCAAATCGTGTTTTGCTTGAAGAAAATCGTTTTTTTTAAATTGTTAAGACAAAAACCTTAAAAAAAGGTTTTGTCTGTGTATATTATTATTGTTTAAATGATCCTCATTTTTTTTCTGGAAATTAAATGGTTCATTTTTGGTTTATCAACAGCAAAAGTAAAATTTTGAAAGTGTGCTTATTTTTATTGCCATGAGTGTATATATATTTCGAACTACATATTTGGAATTTTAAATCAATGGCACCAAACCGAAAATAATTACACAAATGAAGCAGCAAATTCGTAGTAAAAACACAACTTTTGAGAAAGTGACATTAGAGTCACACACCATGTGACAATTGAGTCACGAACAAGTTTTTGAGCCGATTTCTTGCAAACAGTTTAATTTTCTTCATAATTTAAAATTGACACATGTACGTATACCTGTCCTGCCTACCCAAGTATTCCTTTTCAATATAAATACTTACTTTTTTCTAATAAGGAAGCAATCTGTGCGGAATCTTTTGAATATCTTCAAAATCCAATTGAATCTGAATAACACTGAAATTTCATATAGTTTTATATACATACATTGTTTTGTTTAAATATTTAAGAAAAATTGTTTATGTGTTCGCTACTGTTTATATTAAGTCTACGAACTGAATACATTATTTTTATTGTTGATTTAAAATTGAAATTTTTGCCTTAAATAAAAAAGGAGGTTTTGCTTAGATTGTTTTTACAGAAATACAGCAATGAAACAATTTCACCAAAATTGATGTATTTTGAAAACGATTTTTCATGATTTCATTTTTCACGTTTGTTGAATTTTTCACTTTGTGCTCTTCTATTTTTTTGCTGCACATTTTTTGTACAATTTTTTGAAATTTTCTGAAATTTTTCAGTTTTTTATTTATTTATTTATTAGAGAAATAAAAAAAAATTCAATTTTTTTGTAAATTGCAAATGTCGATTTCGTTTTAAATAACAACAACACATGACATCTGCACATAAGAATAATTTTATTTTTATCTCTATTGAAATGCACGTCATTGTTGAAAGTGTGCTAAATATATACATATACATACATATGTAAGTATGTAAGCATATATCTATAAAACAAATATATTTAGCATTAACACATACAAATATTCTCTATATGTGATATTTGAATTTGAATTCATGTACATAAATATGTATGTATGTACAGAAAGCTCTATATGAAAACACGCGTGTCATATGTAAGTGCGGTTGAAGGGTTGTATGTCTGTATGTCAGAATAAAATGTAAAAATAAACAAACATTACCGCTGTCGGACGCTCGTTTTCTTCTGAATATTTTCGGGCATTGGAAATGGTTTGTTGCCAAAGACTTTGCCGCCGGTTGCTCAAGCTACTTGTGCTCGACTTTCTACTGCGATTCAAATCTGTGAAACTCGTGGCTGGAGTCAGCATTACTATGCGTAGAGCACGGGACTCCGCTCCAGCGCCTGCTGCTAATTGTCTATTGCCTTCTTCCATAAATGCATAACACGATATTGGTTTGGGCCAATTAACTTTTTCTTTTCTGTTTGGCAATCTGTTGAGGAGCAAATAAATGTTAAAAACGAATTCCCGAATTTTTTTTCCATGCTTTTGAAGAATCACATGAAACTAATATTGCTCCGATTTTCGATTATATGCGAATCAATGCGAATCAATGCGATCCATACACGTTGTGTATGGGTGTGTGTGTGTTATAATTATAAATGTTTGCTTTAGCATGAATAAATTTATTCTAGAATACATGCGGAAGAACACTTGCATAAGTTAACTAAATGTATTAACTAAATTTCCTTTATATTCTCCTTACTGCACTCCATTCAAAAATACCGTTTGCATATATATTTAGGACACAATGGTAGGTTTTCTATTATTTTTTACAATACAATTCTCTATATACATGTGTATGTATGTATTTATTTCTCGATATTTAAATGTATGTGTTATATTAAATGTTTCGATGTAAAATAAAAAGATATTTTTTATATTTTAGTTAGAAGCAATCGTTCGCGCGTTTCTTCGTTTGTTCTGAAAAGCATTTCCCGATGTGACTGAATCGAGCTGGTGCGTATAATAAGCGCCTTGGTCGAAACACAATTGCTATAGATCACTAACGCAAGAATTTTGAGAAAATCTGAACAAAATTTCAGAGCACGGTCAGAAACGTCGGCAGCTGCGTAGATGCACGTGTAAATTCCGTCAATTAGGGCTCTTCAAATTAAAACAGTAAAAAAAACAATTTTGTGAAATGGTCGAGAATATTTTTCTTGAAATATTTTTCAACACACAGTCACGATGCAAAATAATTTTTTAAATTATATTTTTGAAAATGCACTACTTATTCTATTCCGAAATCCCATTTCTGATTATGAATGCAATTAGTGTTTATAAGTTAGTTTAAAGTGTTTTATTTATAATTTGATGTCAAAGTGCGTCACTTTTAGAATAATTATACGATTTCTGCCGTCCAATTCACCTTACAATTTCTTAAAAAAAGATTTGCCGGTACTCACGAATGTTGCATATGGCATTTAATGACACAATGATTTCTTAGATTATATAACAACGTAAATATTGTACATATTATGAATTAAATTTCTATCAATTCATGTGTATGAATATGAACTCACGCACGCAAACTTAACTTTGAAATTTACTTAAATCGCAAAAGCCCTGTATTCATATTGTTCGTTTGTAACGTATGCATGTAGCATGGAGGCAATGAACTTATTTTGGCTAAAATGGATACTAACCAAGCATTCTTGGACGGAATATCGAAAAGTTTCATTCAAATTTTTGTTAATTAATTAATATACCATATAACATACAATTCACTTAAAATAAGGAGCTTTCTTGCCGGAGATAATTTGCGTGCAGAGACATCTAGTGGACAATAGAAACACTAAAACGTATAACAGTTTCAAAATTGCTTCCTTAACTTTCAATATTATTGCACACATAAGAAAATACTTACTAGAGCTTTCTTCAGCTTAAAGCCATTCCTCCCCTTCAACTCATTTGTACAACAAAATTTTATTTATCGACAAAACAAGAGCTAATGGTTAATTTTTGAAAACCTGTCGCTGTTTTCCCATTGTATTTTATATAAAATAAAGGTATTACAAAATGAATGAATGTTCAATGTGTTGTTATAATATGTACATATAATATGTAATAGAAAGGCATTATTCTGGTATAAAGTGCTTACAAATGTAAATTAATTTGAATGTTAGTATTTATTACGAATTGCATCACTAGAACTTATGATTTACTGAAAGGAAAATTCGAAAAAAAATTACTTGAATCAACATAAGAAAACGCAACAAAGCATTTAATGTACACACGTACTCATTGGAAAAAGTAGTTTCAGTAGTTGCAAATATATGTAATCGAAATGAAAAAATTAAAAACAAATAACTATGAAGATGCAATATTTATTTATGTGTTCGATGCTGAGCTAAGACCATTTGTCAACGTTCTAAAGTATGCAACAGAAAATGTACGAAAAGCATTTGCCGTGTAAAATAATGTTTGCAAAACATGCTAAATTCAAGGGTGCATGTATAATTAAAATTTAAATTTACGAAATCAAAAATTATTAGTCTCATTCAGTACTCATTCAATTTCATGTATGTATGTCAACAAATTTTTGTTCGATATGGATTACATTCGTGGTTTTGTAAACAAGTTTCAATTGAATTAACTTGAAACGTCCAGGTTAAGGACATCAAGTTAAACTTTTACTCAACCGAAAAAGGTGTGATTGTTTTATTTTGTTTTAAATTCTTTTTGTTTTCAATTAATTTGTAACTTTTTAAATACCATTTTAGAATAATGCAATGATTCGTTAGTTGCCTCTGTAAAAGCCCTTCTGAGCCGCAACTTTCTGCTCTCAGACAAAGTTCTAGGCATTAGGAGAACACCCTAGGGAGAAGGGTTGTGATTAGTTTCAGTTTTAATTGATGTAGTTTTCGCTACATTATATTTTATTGAAAATGTTTTCAAAATTTCAAATTAATTTTAATATTAACTTAATTAATATATGGTAAAACAAAAAATAACAATTTAACAAACAATTAATGTGAAACAGGGCTTCTTCATTATAATTTATATGATTACTTTATGTTTCAATCAATTGAAATAATAAAAATACAAAAATTCTACAAAAATTATAAATTTCGAAAATAAATACTTGAAAACAATACACAAACAATAAAATAAAAATTTTACCAAATTTGCATTTCGTTCTATTCAGTTTAATCAATTTTATGCCGATAATTGCCAAGTGTTACAGTTTCAGAGTTGTGGAGATTCTTGTGGCAAGAAGAACTTCATAAAATTAACAGTTTAAGGATAATTGCATTCATACAAAGAAAACAGTTTCAGGTATACAAAGGAGAATGCTTTCATGCAATTGCACAGCATGACGTCCAAGTAACGATAGGAGATCAGCAAGTTTTTTAACAACTGCATGGCTTGCATGTTTGCTTCCAGCATGCAATCACTAGGAACACAAGGAATTAAAAAAAATTTAATTAAATAAAAAATTAATATTAAGTTTTCAATTCGAAAATTGGGTACTTCAGTTGAATATAGTTTAATATACTGATCGAAATTATGATAAAGAGCGACTATTTTCCACAAAAAAGAGGCCAAAATTGATTTCTCTGAAATACGGTACTGCTATATTATTATTTTATTTCCTATTATTAACTTGAGAAAACATAGAGCCTTAACAAAATTAGCTAATTTAAACTCTTTTAGATCATAATGTTTCAGTTTGGCAGTTCGCAGATCATTTGCATTGTCTCTGCCTTGTGTTTACTGGTCGTGCCCTTCGTCTACTGTCTTGAAAGTTCCAGTGGATAGCTCATCTCGTAGTATCGCGAGCAGGTTTGCCGATCAAATGACCAATTCAGTTCCACTCTTGCTACGCTCTGAATTGCAAATCGCTGCTTATGTGAATGTGTCAATACATTAATGCAGCGTATGTTTAGACAATGATTTACAAAAACTTAATACTTTAGATACATCGCGATGTGATTTTTCATGTGTCAAAAAATATAGCAGCATTGAACTCACATTTGAGTTAATTAGTTTAATTTTAGTCCTACTCGACAAGTTTGGCGACCTTCAAACAATTTTAAAACTCCAATGGCGCTCTGTGATTTTTTCGTGTGTACTGCTATAACAATCTAGTTTTCTTAATTTCAATTATAAGTGATTGTTTAATTCACTTTAACTTCAGCCATTTCGTTATCCACAAGAACAATCACACACTGGACTAATTTCGAAGATCTACGAAATTCGTGTTCAATGAATTTGTAATTACTTTATCTAATAAAATAAAATTAACAAGTCCAATAACAGAAGTTAAAATAACGTGTCTAAATCTTGTTATTAAAAAACCCCGATTTACGATTAAATGGTAGGTAGTCATAATACTTATACCAAAACCTGGTAAGTCTCCGGAAGAAACAGCGTCATAAAGACCAATAAGCCCCTTACAATCATAAACAAAGTGTTTAGATGTTTGTTAATAGGGGATTATTGCCGGACCATCAAATTAGCTTTCGTTAATAACACGAAAAGAACAAATTCATAGTCTATAGAATCATATGTACTGCAATGCAAAAAAATGAACATTGTGCATCTGCATTCGTAGTTATCACTCAAGGCTTATTTGAACCGATGGACTGCTATACAAACTAAAAAAGGATGCTGCTCTAACCATACTATGAGGCATACATAAAGTCGTATACAAACGACCGCCATTTTGTGGTTAAAGCAACCAAGGAAATATTAGAAATATTAAAAGTTCATTCCACTGTTCCACAAGGTAGTATATAACATTATTACAGCTGATCTACCCACCACCACGGAAACACTCTCTGAAGATCTGGTAATCATGTCTATACATTAAAAACTAAGTATTGCACCCAGTTAACTGCAAAAAATCTTAAATGATATTATCGCGAGGCAAAGACTCGATGAATCGCTTGAGCCCAGTTCGTATCTATCGCTACAAAATATACTTTTGATTTACAAAACTATAATTTAACGCTTCCAACCAAAAGTATTGCGTGTTATTGCAAAATAACTACAGACTACACATGAAAAATGAATACTGTGTCCCAAAAAATTGAAAGGTATAATGAAAAAAACACAATTATATGTAATTGCATCCACACAATACTTGCATATCTGTAGAGGTGCAGCACTTACTGCTTCCGTTCCAGTTACTTAATTAGAATTTTATTAGATTTTAAAACCTTTATGTAAATAAAAAAAAACTATAGGGGTATTCCCTTAAGCGCGTAATCAGCCTCGTAAAGGGTAATTGTGCAAACTTCAAAACAGCTGTTAAAATTTGTATGGAGAATAGTTCGAACAGTTTACGAGTCGAATTTTTGAAAACGCAAATAAGCATGTAAATCGGCAATTTGATAGTTTGAGCAGAGTTCCATTATTAATTTTTAATTAGTGTTTATTTTGTGTATTTTATAAAGGAAAATAACGCAGCTGAATATAATGAAAAAGTTAAAATGCCCAAAGTAAATATAACAAATAAATTAATTACATTCATTCATCAAAAAGCATATGTTTTGTTCAATTTTAGAAAGAAGTCAGCAAGAGATGGAGGATGAAATTTTTGAGGATTGGACACATTCGACGATAATTGTGAACTTGTTTCGTCATTCATTGTCTTCTCAAATTAATTCTGTTCCGAAATCTACAAGTTTTATAACTGATTTTTTATCTAACTTCGATGAAAAAAGATTTAAGCAAATGGTACGAGGCAGAGGACAAACTTCGAAGTTATTATAAGTTATAATCTTATTAAATTAATTTAATATTTCTTTACTTACTTTATCCATAGTTATGAAATTTTATGAAAACCAATCCGCAAAAAAGTTGAAAATACGAGTATATACATATTTTTCATTTACTATAAAATCCACTTCAATTATAATATAGTATTAAATTTTTTCGTTCATCGGCAACACTGCGTCAGTTTGCTCAGTTATGAGGTCGCTTACGCGTGAAATTCGACTCGTAAACTATACAANATAGTTATGAAATTTTATGAAAACCAATCCGCAAAAAAGTTGAAAATACGAGTATATACATATTTTTCATTTACTATAAAATCCACTTCAATTATAATATAGTATTAAATTTTTTCGTTCATCGGCAACACTGCGTCAGTTTGCTCAGTTATGAGGTCGCTTACGCGTGAAATTCGACTCGTAAACTATACAAATACAAATTTTGACAGCTGTTTTCAAGTTCGCACAATTACCCTTTGCGAGGCTGATTACGCGCTTAAGGGAATACCCCTTATATATTGTTACCAAAAACGAGCTAAATATTCAATGAATTATTCATAACCACAAATTTGAAAAACTTTGTATCAACTCTTTTAGATTTACTATTTCTATTAAATATCATTATATTATCAGTCTGAACTGTAAACTTTAGTATTACTCTATGTTCGTTCAATAAGTAAAATTTCATACAAAATTTTCCTAAGGATTGGGGAACAAATATATTTTTCAATTTATTTCTTAATAGTCGCCATCATTCAATAATCGAACGCCCTAGTCGATTAACAACGATAGCATGATATTTTTGCACACTATGTCTATTATTCGCAAGAAGTTTGATTTTCGTGGCACGAAAACACTATTTTTTTTATTCCATTTATATAGAAATAAATATTCTTCTGAAATTACGATGAAATGCAATTTTATGTAAAAAACTTTATTAATATTTTTCGATTAAAAAAATTTAACACAAGATAATAATACAAAAAACTTATTTGATGACAAGTTTTAAATATATAAGTGGATAAATTTGTTATGCTATGAATGATTTATTTTGTTGCATACATGCCATTGATAATGTTGGTGATCCGTGTTACTAACTTACCTGTTTAAATGGGCGCATACCCCCGTTTATTCTTAGAGAATCAGCTGCGATTCCTGCAATACCATCTGGTGTATTTTCTTTTAATTGTTTCAGTGAGACAACATTTGGTACAGTGTGTGAGTGCCCACAGGAACTGTGCGCTCCGCAACAGATGGCGCTAGTGCTAGATTCAGGTTGTGAGCTCTGTCTTATGATACGTGAACCATTTGTGGGTGATGAAGTTATTAAGACAGGTGGCACATGATGTGGCATGATATTGCTGGCGGAACATATTACTGTGGGGCCACTATGATTTACATGTTGGAAGGCACTTCTTATACTCTCCCGCGATGCTGAACGATTCATTTGTCCAATGGATAATGGTGCTGTTGATGCTCGTCGGCTGCAATTGCGACATGCACGACATCTACTTTGAATGCTGGGTGGTACAGTAGATGAAAGATTTTGATAAGACGATGTTCCCAAATTGGCATGATTATGTTCATTATTATTCAAATTCGTTATTGATATGATCGGTTGCTGTTGGCTTAAGCTATTCATTGTGTTTTGTTTTTCTTGGTCCTCTTCATATACTTCGATATCAGGTACTATGGATGTTCGAAGACCCTGCTCTATATCTTCGTTTTGAGCAACACCACGCATACTTTCATCAGATCCGATGTGCGTTTGTTGCGATAATTGTGGGCTGGTTAGATATGTGGAAGTTCGATCCTGGCGTATAAGTGTTGGCTTACCAGATGAAGTCGATGTGGATGTCATATTCGATGTTGGTCCATTCAATGAGCTCATTTTTATTTGACGCACTGCTGAGTTTTTTTTACATATGGATACGTTTGAGATGAGTAACGAATCCGTTTCTTCAGAGCTAACATAACCAGAATTCGTTTTCTCAGTGAGTTTTTGAAGAGACATCTAAAAGATAACAAATAACTAAATATAATTTAAAAAGTTTATTAAATAATGTTAATTACATAATTATAGTTATATATGTACTGAGAATTTTACTTTCAGTAATTGGTTTGTAAATTTAAAATGAGCCATGTCATGATGTGACTACATCGTACTGAATTTTTGATCTTCAATAAGCATCTTCATTTTCATTAAAAGGATTTTAAATCTAATATAAATTGTTGATATTCAACTAAGAGCCTAAACTAAGCTGATACTTATGTAATATTTAAGTTACAAGTTTTTGAATGCAAATTGTTTATACAATAACTACTTAAATAAAAATATCTTAATTTAAATTCAAATATTGTCTTAAATATATTGCCTTACATATTTCAATTTCTGCATTTGTGGTTTATGTAATTTACCACATGTTATACTTTTGCACTGCATTTTGCTTTGCACTTGGCGTTCGGAATCGAGACTTAAAAACTATAGGTCTACTAATGTCGTGAATTGAACTATAACCCACGAAGCATGAGCTGTTCAACCTTCTTTTCTTCTTCTACATACTGACAGCTCCTGCAAAAATTATTTGTTATTATTTTTATCCTAGCTGCGTTTCTATCTATTGGGCAGTGACATGTGATTACACCCATTAGGGTTGTCAGGACTAGTCTAATGAGATGACACAGTTTCTTCGTTCAGCCGCCATTGTAATAGAATACAAAAAATAAAAATTAAGAGCAACATTCTTTACACTGGAATTGGTGTAGTTTGCTTAAGGTTTCCTGCAATATTCGTAACTAGTAAACAAATTATACGTATATAAGTATAAACGAACATAAATTATAATAGGCAGTATAATAGATTTACACATTAGAAAGAATGTTTTGATATATGTGTGTCTATATCGATTTTTACATATAAAATTTTCACAATGACGAAACCAGAC
>JXPL01007141.1:2065-15833 GCA_001015235.1 Sphyracephala brevicornis | reverse complement strand
TTTTTTTTTTTTGTCATTAACTACAGTATAGGAGTATAGGACTCTTTACCACTACCATTGCATGCTAAACAAGAGTATTGGTGACCTATTATTTATAGTCGACTCTGAACAACTGAATGTTGGAAAGGTTCTTTGGCAATTATTAATCTTGCTAGCATTGACAGTGCTAGGCAAGATATGACCGTCGCGGGTTTTGAACCACGAACTTTTCACATATTAGTTCAGTATACTAAACACTACGACGGCCACAATACTATAACTATATAACAATGTTATTTGATGAAAAATATATGACGTTAAATCATACTTATTTGTATATCATCATTAGTAATAGGGATCGCATTATATGACCGGCATGCCTTATCTCACGCATATTATAACCATTAACTTGCTGGAACAGGGATTTGAAGCTTAATAAGAAGTAAACTTATTATTAAGCTCAGGCCCTACAATGTCAAATATCTGCGCCTAGCTACTGCTTCTTTCCGTCAAATCCAACTTAATACTACTACACAAACAGACATATCCCGTGGTCAATCACCTCAAGCACGTCATATTTATTTTTAATTTTAGTATAGGTACAATAGTACAATAGACATGCCTTATCGCGAGTATATTCTTTTCTTTCCCTACCGGTAGGTGGAAGGGAAGGCCTATTATAAAATCTCCACATCTAATATATATAGAAAAGGCCATCTCTAAATGAATTTAGGAACCAAAACCGCCTCGATTTTGCAAGGCGTCATAGGTCTTGGAGTTCTGCCAAAAATAATAACCCCGGTGAGTGGAAAAAAGCAGTATTCAGTGATGAAAAGAATCTGGATTCAATCTGGCTGGTATTGATGAATATAACTATTATTTTCAAGACATACGAAAAGTGAAGAGATATTTGAGTCTGTATCATAGACGCGAAGGTGGTGTTACAGTTTGGAAAGCAATTACATACTAACTTACTTTCGATTTAAAAATTTTAGTCTAAAAATTACCGGAAACAGCAACAAAACACTATTGCAAACGTTTTTCGATTGAATTTGTAAAAAATTTAGACCTTTTTTATGGATTTCGCAACAATTTCACTGACTCGTACTTCTAAAATTTAGAGATTTTTTATGGATTTCGCAACAAGATAATGTACTGACTTATACTTCTAGAGTGGTTTTCATCAAAACTTTCATCAAAAAACGTGGCATGTTTACTAAGGCTACCGTATTCTCCGAACCTAAATGTTACTCTAAATGTATGGGCTTGGCTCACACGCAAAATCTGTCTTAATTCAAATTAATCACAAAAGATATATTAAGTTATATACGAGTACATAGGTATATATGTACTTACTTTATTAATTAATTTCAAAAGCAAATGCTCTTAGATTTAATTACTTCTTATGTATACATTTTTCATAATATCAAATATTTAATACAAAAAAAATCGTATGCAAATATCAATATTGTATCTGCGATTTGGAACTTAGGCGTGCGTATTTCGTTAAAGTATCTTTGGCGTTGCACTTTTATTTTTTTGTAGTTGCAATGTTTAAAACCACAAAACCAAAATGTGTACTAGCATAAATCAAAAACATTATATAATTAAATAAAATTATACATTAAAAACAGCACACAACCAAAAATGCAGTTCTGAAGTTCTTTGAACTTCAGTTATTGGCTTTAAAACAACCGCTAACACATTTTTGACGGTTGTATCTGTTAACTTGTATCTTAAATGGAACTATAATTAAACGAAAATGTAATCGTTTCTGAAAAACTAAAATAACAACAACAAAAACAAAAACAAAATTGAAAAACGCAAAGAATCTTGGTCAATGACAACATATTAAATTGCCAAAATCAAATAAACCGTTTTAACTGGTTTTGGTTTTGGATTCGCAATCATGTAAAAGTGCGGTCACACTATTCCAAAGTGATTGGAGGTCATATATATGGTTATATGTGGCTATTCGAGTGAGTGGATGCATGGTAGTGGGTATTAAAAGCATTGCAATATGTTATTTATAAGTATTAAGTTTTGACGACTACTTACGATTATTAGCATATGCGTCTTGAAGACCGTCTTCTATTAGACAAGAGCTATCAATATATATCAATATAAAGCGTTTCAATTGAGAACGATCTTGTGTAAAACTAATAAGAAATTCAGAAATAAGTTTAGGTTCATTCAAAAATCTAATATAAAAGTCGAAATCAAGAGAATTCTTGGACTATATTTACCATACTCGCCGAAGGAACAATTAGTCAAATATTATAGCTTCTGAAATTGAATTGAGACGATTATTGGTTTGTGAAATATTTTTCTTAGTACAAGTAATGGTTTCTCTTTTAACAAGAATTACGAGGGCCATTCAATAACTGGCTTGATCTCGGAGCCACTTTTGAAACTGATTTTTAACTTCTTCATGGTATCGAAAATGTAGGGCAAAATTCTGCCTGTATTCTGAAGCAGTTGCTTGATGAAATCCAAAATTTAAACCGCTTTATCTTCATATGTATAATTTGGATTTGTTTAAATCAATGTGCGTAGAACTTCATTGCTGACATCGAATGTAGCTCTTGACCTTGACTCAACTTGTAAATAGAAGACATTTGATCGTAATTTCGCAAATCAATTTCGACGGATTCGAGTATGCAGTCTCTTTAAATACTTTACATAGGCTTTTTACCACTTGCACCGCTTTACTGCCTGTTTGGAACTCGTAAAGTATGTAATGCCTCAAATTCGCTTTATCTTCAGACATGTTGACGTAGCAAAGAAATAACCGAAACTCAAAAACAATGAGAGAATGTTCCCTATATACTGCTTAAGAGTCTTACCAGTTACTCTAACTTTCATTTTACTAAGGTCCAACTAAGATTGCCAGCTTGCAATTTACAGTGCACTCAAAAACAGGTATTTAAATCCCTATACTAGAAGTAAAAGGTTTCTATGAGGTAAAGAAAGGGGTAAAAAAATTAAACAAAATTGAATCCACAAAGTACACAAAAACTCTAGGAAGACTACGATATAATGATACCAAATAGAAGTTGTCTCACATGGATTTGGGGACTCGCATTAGAAGTTTCCATGTCTCTTCAAAATAAAGCCTCAGCGCCACGGCTGAGACTGATTTGAGAGTGATTTGAACAGATTTGAGACTATTTTAAGATTGATTTCAGCCTGATTTGAGTTAATTTGAGACTAATTTGACTGATTTATAGATTGATTTGAGGCTGATTTGAATCTGATTTCAGATTGATTGGAGATTTATTTGAGAATGATTTTACACTAATTTAAGACTGGTTTAGGATTGATTTGAGCCTGATTTAAGTCTAATGTGATACAGATTTGAGACTTATTTGACACATTTTTAGATTGATTTCAAACTAAGTTGAGACTGAATTGAAACTGATTTCGCTTTATTTGATAATAATTTCAAACTGCTTTAAAACTTATTTCAGACTGATTTCGACTGATTTAAACTGATTTGAGACCGGTTTGAAAATGATTTGAGACTGATTTGAACAGATTGAGTCTATTTAAAGATTGATTTCAGCCTGATTTGAGTATAATTTGAGACTGATTTGTCTGATTTTTAGACTGATTTCAGACTGATTTGAATCTGATTTGAAACTGATTTCAGACTGATTTCGATTGCTTTAGAACTGATTCAAAGTGATTTGAGACTGGTTTGAGATTAATTTGAGTCTGATTTGAACAGATTTAAGTCTATTTTAAGATTGATTTAAGCCTAATTTGAGACTGGTTTGAGAGTAATTTAAGAACGTATTTGACTCTATTTTAAAATTGATTTAAGCCTAATTTGAGACTGATTTGAGACTGATTTGAGTCTGGTTTGAGACTAATTTGAGACAGACTTAAGACTAATACTTGAGTGATTTAAAACTGATTTGAGACTAATTTGAGACTGATTTCGGACTTAAGACAAACTTCAAAATATAACTGTAGGAATGGCTCGTCGTAATCGTTGCAGGAAACAATGCTGTCTACTAACATACTGCGCTCACATACAAAATATGCTCAAATTTTATATATTTTCTGCTATAAAACGGCTATAACAATAAAAATCATTCCAAATTAATACATTTTCAATTTTATAATCTTCTTTGTTTCCATTAATTGCAAATGTGAAATTGTTTTAACGATTAATAGTACGAGTATTGCTACGTGTAAATGATAAATGCTCGTACTGCGCTGTTGTCATTAGCAGCACATTTATTGTTTTTTAATTGCTATTGTCAGTCATTAGTTCTAAAGTAAATTTATATATCATTTTGTTATACACAATTAATAAATAAATATGAAAATATTAATTGCTTATTAATTTCAATGCAAGGAAATGCCACATAAATATGGCGTTTTGCTTGTGATTAAATTATAAATTTCAGTTCAAATGCCAAACGTTTTTAAGTTTAAAATAAATATTCGCATATTTGTATGTTTGTATAATGAACATACATATATGTATATTATATAGGAGTATTTGTTACTGAAAATTTTGAAATTTAGTTTTGCAGCTTTTATTTAAAACAGTGCACCTCATACTAATTGAGCGATTCAAACCGAATTCTTTGTGTTTGTATTTATAACTATTAATGAAAGTACACATCATACGTTTTTTTATGACAAAAAAGATAAATGCTGGCCCACCGTTTGTGGGTAATTTCGAATTTACGACAAACAAAACACTTTACGAACTGTCATTAAAGCAGTTTTTACAGCTCCCACAGATTTACTTACGCATTTACTAACAATAAAATAATAAAAACAGAATTACATTAAAAAGTGAACGTTCGTACATTTATCTTATCTTACAGTGCCGGATAGCACTGAAAAATATTCTCATTTTATCTATAATAGCAGGCAAGTTAAACGCCAATGTCGGTCCGCGCAGACTATAGTCGCCTCCATGCACTACTAAGGCGACTAAATTTAAAGCAACATTTTAAGCAAACATATGGTTCGGTTCATTCGATTAGATTTGTATAGAAATTTTTGCACAAATATCACTTTCTCATGGGTCCACACAAAGAAGAATCGGTGCTAAATATGTTACTTTGAGGAATTTAGTTTCCCATTCGGAAATTTAAGACTAAGCAACAACTCTGCCGATGTAACTTTGTGGAATTTTTTATTTTTTTCTTTAAGAAGCATAAATAGTATAAACAGACATCCGATTCAGCCCGCCTACGAATTCTTTCTGATATCCAAACTAAGAACATTTGTGTCAATGAAGTTGCTTAGAAGAACTTAGTTTTGCCTCAAGACATTTAAGACTTCAAAAGTATGTACAGATGGAGGACATTGATTGAATTGATTACAAATAAATACGAGTATATGAGTGTGGCCGTCGTAGCGTAGTGATTAATGTACTGAATTGATCAATAACCGCGGCGGTCATAACTGGCCTAGTACTGGTAATGCTACTAAGCTTAATAATTGCTCAAGAATCTCTCTAATAACTCTGTCGGTCGTAGTCGACTATAAATAGTAGGTCCCCAATACCCTTCTTTAGCACACAACAATAGTGGTAGACAGCGCTATATTCCTATACTGAGCACAAAAGGAAAAAAAAGAAATTGTGTTCCGGTTCATACTTAACATTTCTACTTTTAAGTGTTAAGCAGGTGTGCGTAAAGTTAAAGTATCCATGCAGCTAGAATGTAGGGAATTATTATATTTATCAAAACCAGAAGATATCAGTTCTATATTAATAAAAAAGAGTAACATAATTGATTCACAGAATTTCACACACATAGCATGTCAAAGAATTTTTCATTGTTTCGAAGTTAAAGTCTGAAAATCATTTAATTGTTCTATAAAAAAAATATGAAAAATTAATTACTATAGATATATTAAAATTCGACAGAATTGTTAATTATTGTGGACTGAACCGGAACACATTCTTCTTATCAAACCTATTGAAGTCTGCTAATAAAATAAGAGACGTAATCTAATTAAGTTGTAAAATTTTAATGAAATAAGTGAACTTGCAGTTCACTTTACTTAAGTCAAGGTCGCCAATGTGGTAAAAAGAACTGTAACTTTTTATTTGAAACTTGCTTAGTTTTCTAAACATCACACTTTGTTTCGATGTCGAATCAGTTAGTGCTAAAGCGCTGCACGAATGCACACGAAAGGCTTGAAAGGCACTCGTTAGAAAAACGACGATTGATTGGATGCGATACTTAGCGGTCATATGATGTGATTTTAATTCATTCGCATTCACATCATATCACATTCACAATCCCATTCACATCATCACATGCACATCCTGTAGAAGAAGAATAGATAGCCGAGAAGGAGGCGTAAAATCTTCTTCGATAGACGCTTCATGTGTTTTTTGTAGGGGAAATCACAACAATATAATTGAATAAATTATGGGGTTTCATTAAAGACTGCGTTTGGTTGTCGGGGCGCTGAAAAAGAGTATTCTTAGATCCACTGTGCCATCAAAACGGGCCAATTGGCCTAAGTGTGCTGGTTGTTTTCTGGCCACTTCTATCTATCCAGCTATCATATTTTAATTATTTGCAATATTAAAAACATAAAGGTTTGAAAAGCATTTAACATGTTATCAATTTTAATTATATTTTAAATAACTTTAGCAAGAATTTGAAAAAATTTTAATTAAAAAAATAATTGAAATTTTGCTTAATATGTTTGAATAATTTAATTATTTCTGTTTTTTTTTAATATTTGTTACAATAATGCTTAATAAAAAGTTAAATGTTTCAGCAAATTGTTAAGTTGCTTTCAATGTTAAAAAAATAAAGGTTAAATAGCGTCAGCACATGAAATTGATTTTAATTCAATTGTTAATTAAATTTATTTTAAGAAATTTAGCAAAAATTTTAATGAATTTTATTAAATATAAAGTTGCTTTTAAGGGGGTTTTCAATAGGAACATAAGAATTTTGTATTTAAATAAAAGACAGAATAATTGAGATATTGGGCTGAAATTTATTCCTGGTGCAGTACACATATTACATTCAACAAAGAAATTCGATCTCATTCATATGAACACCGCGAGCACGCTTCCAGCGATCGATTCTTTGGAGCCAATTTTCCACCACTATTTCACACATATCGGCCGTAACGTTAGTAATTTCGTGATCGATATTGTCCTTGAGCTCTTGTATAATTGTTGGCCTGTTGGCTTGATACATAAGCCAACGACTTAATGTAACCACATAAAAAGAAAGCCAATGACATTAAATCGCACGAGCGAATTGACCATTCGACCGAAAGAATTCTCAAGATTACACAGCTACCGAACTTTCCCTTCAATAGATTAATTGCTTGACCAGCTGTGTAACAAGTGGAACCGTCTTGTTGGAACCACATATCACTGTTGTGATGTCCATCCAATTCTAACCAAAAATAGTCTTCCAACATGACACCATAGAGAACTCCATTACCGTAATGTGGCAATCATGCCACACGGTCATGGTCTGTTTTGTGCTTGTATTGGAGTCTCTTGAAGCACATGTGGGTTTGTTGCTGTCCATATTGCATATTTTGCTTGATGACAAANGCTTAATGACATAGTCGTTAAGTCAACAATGAGCTTCATCGCTGAAGATAATTTTTCGATGAAATTCAAGATTTTTTTCAAACATTAGCAGAGCCCAATCGGAGGAGTTTCGGCTCTTCGAATGATCAAGAGGCTTCAAATCTTGAGTTCATTTGATCGTGTAAGAGTGTAGGCCAAGATCTAAATTCGGTTTGAGAGATTTCCAATTCCTGTGAATGGCCTGGGATCCACTGATTCGTCTCTGATTTGTACTTCAGGAACATCTAATAATGAATATTTTAATACGAATTTATCCACAATAGCACGTGCAGCTTTTCTGGTGAAAATTGGAGTAAGCGCTGTTAAAGTTGCGAGTACCGACTCAGAATTTCGGTAGTAATTTTTTTTTGCTATTGACATGATAAAAATGTTACCCTTGACTGACTTTTCGGCCTTACCAGATCAAGGCACCGTTCTCACTAAAACTTAAAACTGTTACGTTCCTATTGGAAAACCCGATATTTTAAAGAATTTAAACAAAAACAATAAACTATGTTTCGCTTAATATAAACGTATTAACAATTTAATTATATCTGAATTTTTGTGTGTATTTATTAATTATAATAATCATTAAAACTAAAAAAGCTGGCAGAAAAAAAAGTCTGGTTAGAGATATGAATAATTGGGTCTATATAGACTTCAGTTGAATTATCTAACATCTAAGACGTGAGTATAGAGCTTACATGCATTACTAAGAATACAAAATTTTAACACAAACGAAATACACAACAACATGTTTTTATTTGCTGACAATCAATATGCTTTGTTTAAACCTATATTTTTTGATAATACTCGATTCGTTGCTGGGACCTACACATCTCCTTCTTCATGTTTTGATAAAAAAAAAACTCTGCATGATAAACAAATGTTTTATTTTAACAGCTGATTTAGTAAGACATTTTAAAAGTGTGTCCAATCGATACATTTTTTTCAGTGCATGTAAGCAACACTGACATCAGTTTATTCCAAAACGTATTTATTGTCGTATAAACATGATAAATTATTCCTACTAATATTGATTTGTAAGAATAATGAAAATGAAAACATGATTTGCAACCATAGTACAGTACAGAGTTTACTGTACTGTACTGTGTTTTTCAATGTATAGGATAATGTATTGTTCTCGTCATCATACAGCTTGGATAGAATTTAGCTCAAATACTTCTGCTTATTCAATTCATTTCAATAATCTGGATTTTAAAATTTACCGATTAATACCGATTTAACGTTTTCTGAGAATAAAACTGTACAAAAATTACGTTCCAATATGCGTGAGTGGTGACTTTCACATTGAGATTGTTCGCATGGATGATGCTTTGGCTGAAAAGGCATTTGTTGTGGTAGTAAGAGAATGTGAGCGGAACGGTATACTATAATTTCGGTGGTCTGATCAAGTTGAAGTAGCTCCATTCTCAGTTTATGTGTTCGATTGGAGAATGTATTTCGTTAGGCCAAAGCTCGATAACGGAGTTGTTATGGCCATATTAGAAAAAGAAAAAGAATTGAAAAAGAAGAAAATGAAAAAAAAGAAGAAGAAAAAGTAGTAAAAGAAAAAGTAGTAGAAGTATAAAAAGAATAAATCAAGAAAAAGTGGATTAAGAAGAAGAAAAAGAAAAAACAGAAGAAAAAGAAAAAAAGAAAAAATAAGCAAATAAAAAAAATAAGAAAAAAAGAAAAAAAAAGAAAAAAGGAGAAAAAGAAGAAAAAGAAGAAAAAGAAAAAATAAGCAAATAAAAAAAATAAGAAAAAAAGAAAAAAAAAAAAAAGGAGAAAAAGAAGAAAAAGAGTAAAAAGAAAAAAAAGAGAACAAAAAGAACAAAAAGAACAAAAAGAACAAAAAAGACAAAAAGAACAAAAAGAACAAAAAGAACAAAAGGAACAAGAAGAACAAAAATAAGAATAATAAGAAAAAGAAGAAAAAGAAAAAGAAGGAAAAGAAAAAGAAAAATAAAAAGAAAAAGAAGGAAAAGAAAAAGAAGGAAAAGAAAAAGAAAAAGAAGAAAAAGAAAAAGAAAAAGAAAAATAAAAAAAAATAAAAAGAAAAAGAACAAACAAGAAAGAGAAGAAAATGAATTAATTTATAATGCTGTAATTCGAGTATTTAAATAGCACCACTGAAATAGCACCAAAATACTGTGGGTAATGAAGAAGAAATATCCGCAGATTGGGCACGAACTCTACGTTTTCGTTTAATACAGAGCTGCTCAGCAAACATCAAACAGCAGGGCATCGCGATACTTTCCATTTCTTTTGTAATTTTTGTTATAATTTTTAACACCTTAACGCTTAAGTAAATAAACAGTAGGCTCTAAAAATTTAAATTTTAAATAGAACATTGCCGTAAGAATTCACAAATTTCAACCTGGTCGCCCGAGCACGTCAAGAATCGATGAAAACATTGACGCAGTGAAGAAAATGATTTTGGAAAATCACGAATCACTATCAAAGAGGTTGCTAACGATGTTGGCATATCGTTCGACTCATGCCACGCAATTTTTACGGTTGTTTTAGCATTAAACGTGCGGCAGTAAAGATTGTTCCAAAATTGCTAAACTAATATTTTTAATTTTGTTCAAATAAATGCCAAAAACAACACCCTAATCATGCTTTAGCCACCGTATTCTCCGGACTTGGCCCCCTGCGACTTTTTCCTCTTCCCAAAACTGAAGACACCGATGAAAGGAAAGCGTTTTGCTACGATTGAGGAGATAAAAGAAAAATCGAAGCAGGAGCTGTTTCATATTGTGTTGTATTATTCAAACAATACAAACTTTTTAAATAATAAAACTGTTTTTAAACGAAGGTCTCGTAGTGTAATGATTAGTTTAAAGCAATGCTGAACAGCCAATTTCTACTGTTAGGGAATTACGGTACTTGCTATTTTTTTATAATTTTTACCCCTTCAAAATTCAAACGAATAAACATGTACACTGTAATAAATAAAATTTTTGAAAAAACATTGTCTTAAGAATTCACAAACTGAGAATAAATTTGTATTAGCATATTCATAGCAGCATTTCTACACAATAATATTTTTCAGTGTTCGTATGTTATTGATCTACTTAATTTTATTTAATAATGCGCATATTCTGAAGGATTTTTGTTTCTATAATTGCATACAAAATATTTTGGGCATAGGCAAACAAATTTTAAGCCATAATATTTTGAGCATTGGAAAACAAAATTAGAAATTTGGGCATAGTACAAACTTTTTGTGCATAGTCAAATATATTTGCCATCATGTTTTTTATTGTCCTTNGGGCATAGGCAAACAAATTTTAAGCCATAATATTTTGAGCATTGGAAAACAAAATTAGAAATTTGGGCATAGTACAAACTTTTTGTGCATAGTCAAATATATTTGCCATCATGTTTTTTATTGTCCTTTGCACAGTTTCAATAACAAACACTATTTCGAGTTTGAGCTTATGTGTTGAGCTGTCCTGTTGTTAAGTATTGTGAAGCCCGTGAACCGAGTTCAAATCTCTTTGCGAAGAACAAATAATTTGATCAAAATCAACTTTTCCTGTATCGTCTTGTGGAGCATAGGACCTCCATGAAGATCCGCCATCGTACGTGGTTGCTTGCCAACTTCNGCATTGGAAAACAAAATTAGAAATTTGGGCATAGTACAAACTTTTTGTGAATAGTCAAATATATTTGCCATCATGTCTTTTATTGTCCTATGCACAGTTTCAATAACAAACACTATTTCGAGTTTGAGCTTATGTGTTGAGCTGTCCTGTTGTTAAGTATTGTGAAGCCCGTGAACCGAGTTCAAATCTCTTTGCGAAGAACAAATAATTTGATCAAAATCAACTTTTCCTGTATCGTCTTGTGGAGCATAGGACCTCCATGAAGATCCGCCATCGTACGTGGTTGCTTGCCAACTTCTTCATTTCATTACATGAAAGTCGTACATACTCAATGTTCTTCATGAGGCTGTGTTGCCGTGACTTTTTTGAAATTTGACATTTATAGAGTTGATAGTGCTCATTTAATAATTTGTATAGCAATTTAATTATTATAGGAAAATTAATGACTAAAAAATAATAAATTTTTTTAAATAACTATTGTCAGCAACCGCATTTGTAGTCTTGGCCAAGCACAAATTTTCATGTTTTACAAAAGGGTAACTTAAGCATTAAGTGGCACAATTATTTTTAGTAAATTTTAGCAAAATTTATATTTAGTTAATTGTTATTATTAAAATAAAGCCATTGTTACAGTAATGGAAATTTCAGCTGTACATAGAGATATAAATTTACAGAGCTATGAAGGCATTTAACTCAAAATTAATTTTTTTCATTTAAATTTTTTAAAAAACCATTTGCAGATTTCAGTTGCAAACACTTTTGCAGTCATTGTAGCTTCAGAAATTTAAAAATATATTAGAATTACCGAGTATATATTAAAATTGGTAGTTCAGTTTAATTTCTAAGTGCTTAATGCGCTGCGAAGAGCATTTAAGATCATTAAACCAAAAGTCAAATCTTTTTATATTTTATCGTTGGCAGTTCACAATTTTGCTAAATTTTTTGCAACAAAAAAAACGCAAATCTCTAAAAAGAAACCAGCATGATCTGTGCAAACAATTATTGTTATGGCTCGGAAATACCTTAATAAATTTATTTTATTATACCAGTTTTATGATATTATACAATTTAAATCATAATTCAACTTAATTTTTTCATTAATTCATTAAATAATTTAACAACAACGCAGCGGTCACGTAATTTCACATGTTCAAACTAAATGTTATTTTTTTTATTTCTAACCTGTGCAATTACCAAGAGATTTGATTGTTTTGAATAATTTTCTGTTTCAAATTTCAACTCAATTACAAATAAATCACGCAATTGCTTCACTTGAAATTATAACTAAATAACTGCAATGAGCATTTCGCATTTCTTCTCATATTTAAAGTTGAAATGCTAATTACGTCAGAAAATGTGCACTTAAAACCCACTGTTTGAAGTTTAGAAAACAATACATTGACATTGAAGTGCTGAAACCTTAAACTTTTTAATTGATTCAAAGATTCAATGCCTTATTTTAATTTGCAGTATCTGACTACTGTGGCGTATGAGTAATAATGTCTATTTCTGCTGGTCGTACGATAATTTTTTGCACAAAATAATCGGCGTGTTGTAGATGGAAACTTTAGTTCTCAATGGAAATTTCGTATACAAAGTAATACGAATTTTGTTTTCTCTTTTGTGTTCTGTCCAATGCAGAGAAAGAGAAAGAGAAATTGTCAATTACTTTGTGCTCAGCCGACACTGTTAAGCAGCACTCAATAATCCAACTTACTGACCCATTAAGACATGCTTATCTACGCATATTTTGGTTTAAAAAAATATAATTGAAAAAACTTCTGGGTAATAGTCTCGTTCCTATGGTTTGATAAATGTATTGTCCGGTAATTGATCGAATATTTAAGAAATTTTTTTTTCACCCTTTTTCGCTCCAGTATAGGAGTATGCGGTTCTCTTTCACTACCATTGCGTACTAAAGAAGGGTTTTGGGAACCTACTATTTATAGTCGACTACGAACGATTGAGTTATTAGAGAGTTTCTTTAGCAATTATTAAGCTTACTAGCATTGCCAGTGCTAGGCAAGTTATTGAACCACCAACCTTCCGCATGTTAGTTCAGTACACTAACCACTGCGCTACGACGGCCATGCTTATTAAATATATTTAATCAAAATAAATCTTAAATTATGAGTTTTATTTAATTAGTAATTTATCTAGCCTTCATCAATTGACTCATCGATTCGTGTGCTGTGTAGCATGTAGCGCTAACTTGCCGGAACCGCCTGTCGACCAAGTTTAGCTCGCAAATCTTAGCCAAAAAAAATTTCGAAATCATTGAATGGTAGTGAGCGCCATTACGCTCACCGTCATCTATGAAAAATACGTGCCAATGATTCCGGCGCAGCATAAACCGCTCCAAACAGTGCCTTTTTCCGGGTGCATTGGCAGCTCTAGTATTGTTTAAAGTTGCTCATCGGACCAAATAAGTCAATTTTGTTTAGTAACATACCCATTCAACCAGAAATATTCCTCAATAGCCCATATAAAATGTTCACCAAATAGTTCAGCCTAACTGAAACTGCAAGAAAGCTAGTCCGGCATTGCATAATGACGTTGAGAAACTCTTGCAGTTCCATCATGGTAG
>JXPL01007070.1:0-12034 GCA_001015235.1 Sphyracephala brevicornis | reverse complement strand
ATTATGCATGGCTTTTTATATATTTATTCAAAATTTGTTTGGGCAACAAATCTACAGCGTAAAACCATTGAGAAAGTCCGACATCAAGGCTAAACTCTAATTTTGTGTTTGGTAATATGTCATAAGTATGTGTTAGTTTTTGCTTCATTTTATATTATATTATAAAATATTTTTAAAACAAAACAACCTCACACAGTTGTAAAATCTCAACAGAAAGTAATAATAGAGCATATACATAATAATCTCGAATTTTATATTGCCATCATTATGGCCATTGGCTAGGTAAGTGTGTTTAAGGTCAGTTGTATAAATTAAATTAAATATTAGCGATGCCATGAAGTGTGACAGTTCATAGTAATCAGCATAAATGCTAAAAAGCACACAAATATTAGTTTTATGTGAACATCTCAATTTTTTTTTTTTTTCAAATATTCAACATATGTACAAAACATATTTGTACATATTTTATATGTGCAAGCGTATGAATTTAAAAAAAAACAAAGTGAAAAGTACTATTGCTAGATACGTAATGAATACATACAAAAATGTATAATTTTTCTATGCAAATAATGAAAAATATTGCTATAATATGTTATGTACGTTAATATGCGAGTATTTACTGCATTACTTCTCGTTCTTCACAATTTTTTCACAAATAGAAAAAAATAAAAATTCACATTAAGTTTGTGTCTTAAGTCTTTTGTTTGAAATGCCAATGACAAATGCAAGCAAGCTGCAGGCTAGCTACTTAAGTCTATTAATTATGACTATTTTTTAATTTATTTTACTTGTATTTTTATTTTTATTTTTTGCTTAAGCACGTCTTTAACATCTGTTTGTATATTTATTTGCAGTATTCTCACAAGCAAGTGGCTCATTTCCATATTATGGCACAAAAATAGGAGCTCTTAAACGCCTACACCATGGCGTATCTGGTGATGTATATGCCGTAGACTCGCGCACCTTATTCGTAAAAAATTTCAACTACGATGGTGAAGCACCAGGTATGCATGTATTCAGAAATATATTACATATATTACATAAATTATTACAAATTAAATTATTTTAATTACAAATATTAAAAACTAATTANTATTTTTATTTTTATTTTTTGCTTAAGCACGTCTTTAACATCTGTTGTTTGTATATTTATTTGCAGTATTCTCACAAGCAAGTGGCTCATTTCCATATTATGGCACAAAAATAGGAGCTCTTAAACGCCTACACCATGGCGTATCTGGTGATGTATATGCCGTAGACTCGCGCACCTTATTCGTAAAAAATTTCAACTACGATGGTGAAGCACCAGGTATGCATGTATTCAGAAATATATTACATATATTACATAAATTATTACAAATTAAATTATTTTAATTACAAATATTAAAAACTAATTACTCTTATAAAAAATATGAAAGCATTATACAAAATTATATAAAATTTTTTGTAAACATTTTTGATCTCTTGTTTTAATGCGATTTAGCCGCCTATTTTTATGTGGGACATACGAATAAGCCTAGCAATGAAGGCGCTTTCCGTTTGCGTGATGAACGTGGTGGCACCGCCTCACTTACACGTCGCTATCGCAACAAACACATTACACTTTCGTTGCCTGATGGCAAAACTCTGCGTGACATTAAATGGTTTTCAGTGTGGTGCGATGAATTCGCTGTTAATTTCGGTGATGTTGCGATACCAAATAATTTGGATTTTCCTAGACCACAGAAAGTTGCAGCACTGAAGGGCGTACATGGCGTATCTTCCGATAATATTGTTATTGTAGATGCGCAAACTTTGTTAGTACCGAATTTCAGCTACGATGGTGAAGCGCCTGGTCAGTACATATCTACCATATAAAGGCAATGCACTTAACTCATTGAACTCATGCTTAAATATTGTTTATGTTACAGATGCCAAATTTTGGGTTGGTCGTGGTCAGCGTCCTACTCCACAGGGACTACGCATACCGGATGAGAATGGCAAAGAAGATCCACTGCGTCGTTATGACAGAAAAACAATTGTTTTGACTTTGCCAGGTGATCTGACCGTTTTCGATATTGCTCACTTTGGTGTGTGGTGCGAAGCCTTTACTGTTGATTTCGGACATGTACGCATACCCGAGGGCTTGAATGTGCCACCATCATTGAAAATGCTTGGCATTAGTCCACAGGTAAAAAAACACTACAAAGATATAATCAATAATCTAGAGCACTAAATATATTATATTTGTGCTGATGTTCTTTTAACACATTTGTGCATTTAAATGTTAGCTTTCGTTATTTTTATTATTGTTTTTCTATATTATATTGTGAACAGAATTTAAAATTTACAAATTTATTTATTGAAACAGGCAAATAATTAGTTTAAGCATAAAATGAATTTATATATGTTTTGGTTTCAAGTTGTTCAAAATTATTTTTTTTTTTGAATATTTTGCAAATTTAAAATGTTTTTTAGGGTTTATTTTATATACGACCGTTATATTATTATGTACTATATTTAATAAAATTTATATATATTTTTACGAAATAAAAAACTTGTGTTTTGAATATTTGTTTTATATATTTTTTGGATAATACAAAATGAATTTGGCTTTTATGTTTATTTTGGTTTAATTGGTGTTGAAANAATTTCTATATATACTCCAAAAAAAAAAAAAACAACAACAACAACAACAACAAAAAACAAAAAACATTTTCATTTTGTATATTCATCCACAAAAAATATATATTGTTATATATTCAAAAACACAAACAAAACATGACATACTGCATACTAAACTGTGGTACATGGCTCCTTCCGATTTTTCTTAAGTAAAACTAGTTAATATTTTATTTTTGGACTTACTCTGCTCAAGCTTAAACTTTAATGGTTTGGTTTCTTAAACATGTTTTCTATTTCAAATTCTTTTCAAACTCATGCTTACATGAAATTTAATCCAGTCTAAGTTGAATTGTGAAGTACTGTACGATGACTTAGCGTTTGAAGTACGTTGGGCTGTAGCGGGAGAAAGCATCGTAATACAACTGGTAGCCAAATTGGGTAAGTAAATAAATTTAATTAAAAAACAAACTTACAGCATTTGCACTGAGAGCATTCATAAGTAATATGATTGTGAATGTGCTTCACTTGCCAAATAGTTAAAGCTAAGTTTATCTAGCGTACCAATCTTTAGAAAAGTCAATGCAACTAAAATCAAATTACGAGTATACAGAATAGATTTGCTGTTCCTGCTTTCAAACATATTCATGTCTCCCAAATAATAGAACGACTATGTCGAATGTCTTTATGCATTTTTTGGAATTTAAGATGAGCTGAAAAAGAAATATATTTTAGCGCTTCAATGGTCAATTCAATTTCACATTGCAATACTTTTAAAATAAAAAAAGTCCTTCTCTGAAACAGCTGTTTGAATATCAGACATCATATCGACTATATCGACACCATTAATTATCTGTGCTGAGAGTCTTAAATTGACGCGCGCCTCCAATCTGTACAGACACTACTTTATCTGTGTGCAGCTATGTAATTTCTCTTCAAAATAAATTAATGTAATTGAAACAAATTCGTGCATTAATGTATCCTTTCTGCAAGTAAACACCAATTAAATATCACAAATATCACAAATAAATTAACTATTTTAAATTCATTACATTCAACTGATTACTAAACAGTTGCAACAAATTTAATTTGTCAACTAGTTTAGTTTATGCTAATATGAATTATTATAAATTAATTATTAAATTCAATTAACAACAACAACAAATGACTCACTAAACGAATTATTATTATTAATAAAAATTTAAATTCAGGTTATCAATTAGCATCTAAGCTTGACAAATTACTTACACTTAACTAATTCAAGTTAAATCTAAATTCGTTTGGACAAAGTGTTAATAAATATAAACAAAAATAGAAAAATTTTTAATTAAAAAATAATAAAATATAAATTGGTGTTGACAGTTCAACGCAAATAAAATGGCGTTTTATGTTATTTGAAAATAATATCATTTCTATTAGAAATTTTTGTTGAGATTATATTTGAGCATACGATAATAAGGGTTTGTGAAATCAGCTTACAAAGTGGAAATGCCAGCAGCTCTCTAATGTGGCTCTCTAATGTGGTCACACTTTAGTTTTTGGAAAAGTTGTTCTGATATTTGTCACTACTGCACTATTGTAAACCTTCCATGGTATGAAATTTCATCCAAGTGGAAGGACTGTGGCATTGAGTGATGTGCCATTGATAAAATACTTTTTCACTCTAAACGGTTTCTCAGTAAGTTATTTTTGGAAAACTCTAATCATAGTATTGACCTTTGCAAGCTTAACCACATATTTTCTGTACAAACTCGTAACATTAAAAATATTCCATCCATACCAATTGCATACGAAATCCAGTTGCTAAAAACAGTAAAAAAAAAAGTTTATATACATATATGAATGTAGATACGAGTATGCACGTATGTAAATATTTATTGACCGTTTTAATTCAATTCGTTTGCGGAATAACAAGTTGCAAATTATGCCGATGGACAACAGGTTATTGCGCAATTCAGCGATTTGGTGCTGTCATCTGCAAAAACAATAATACACAAATATGGTGAAAATGTTACCATGCAAGCCNGTCACTACTGCACTATTGTAAACCTTCCATGGTATGAAATTTCATCCAAGTGGAAGGACTGTGGCATTGAGTGATGTGCCATTGATAAAATACTTTTTCACTCTAAACGGTTTCTCAGTAAGTTATTTTTGGAAAACTCTAATCATAGTATTGACCTTTGCAAGCTTAACCACATATTTTCTGTACAAACTCGTAACATTAAAAATATTCCATCCATACCAATTGCATACGAAATCCAGTTGCTAAAAACAGTAAAAAAAAAAGTTTATATACATATATGAATGTAGATACGAGTATGCACGTATGTAAATATTTATTGACCGTTTTAATTCAATTCGTTTGCGGAATAACAAGTTGCAAATTATGCCGATGGACAACAGGTTATTGCGCAATTCAGCGATTTGGTGCTGTCATCTGCAAAAACAATAATACACAAATATGGTGAAAATGTTACCATGCAAGCCTTAAGGAGCCACAAACAACTCCATGCTGGTTTATATGTATGTAGATATGTACAAAATGTTTTGTATNTCGTTTGCGGAATAACAAGTTGCAAATTATGCCGATGGACAACAGGTTATTGCGCAATTCAGCGATTTGGTGCTGTCATCTGCAAAAACAATAATACACAAATATGGTGAAAATGTTACCATGCAAGCCTTAAGGAGCCACAAACAACTCCATGCTGGTTCACATGTATGTATATATGTACAAAATGTTTTGTATGTAAGTGTCTGCATTGATATGGTTATATACTGCAAAATTCAACGAACCAACAAACATACATATTGCTAACGGAGCTAATTCATTTGGAATAGAAAATGGCAGCTCTACACCATCATCTTTGGCCCAAAGTTTATAATCACATTGTATCTGAAGCCACATGCAACTAATAATTCAATAACTGCCAAACGATAAATGCAGCCTGCTGGCTTTTGGTCTTCCATATCAAACATGTTTCCAAGGTGTCTCATATTCTCGCCACATTTGGTATAATAGCAGAGCATGTGCTAAATGTTGAAGCTGCTACTGGAATTCGTAATTATGTCATGTCTTTGGGTTATTAAGTTGATGCGTAAGCCGGTTAGTCCTCCTATGAAGGTTATTTGCATTAAGTTTAAACGGTATTTGTAGCTGTAAATAATTGATTTATAAATTCATATCTATCATATATGTATCGAGCTCAAAGAATACAGCAAATATGTAATGAATAAATATCTGTGGTCTATAATTGTATGCACCCTACATTCAGTCTAGGGCACACAAAATGTTGCACTTTAATTGATTTATAAGATGTGCTATTTTTTATAATTACATAGCTAATAATGAATATATGAGCTTTGGCATATCACCAAATAAGGATCGTAGCCAAATGATTGGTGCCGATGTGGCTGTCGCTTGGGTTGATAAAGATACAGGCAAGGGCTTTGCACAGGACTACTTCTTAGACGACAAGTCACAATGTTCAGGCGGTCGTGGCTCTTGTCCCGATGTTAACATAGAGGTACTATCGTTATTCATATTATTTATTCACTACATACGTTGTCCAAAACTTTCAGGATAACACCAATTCTCTTCGCCTTCTGAACGCTGCTATGGTTAATGGTTATTCCATTGTTACATATCAACGTTCCCTACAAGCAACGGATAAATTGGATCTACCAATTTCCATAAATGGTTCGGAAGCTATTGTCTGGGCCATAGGCCCTTTAAATGAACGTAAGGAAACCTCGTTCCATACTCATTATACAAAACACACGCATAAAATTGATTTCGGACGTCAACCTACGTGGAACTGTCCAATGCCAGAAGGTACAAAATCAACAAACACATCAGATGAAAGCGAGGAGGAGCAAGATAATAAACAGGACACATTAGTAGATGGATATCCTCCTGCCAGTACCCCCAATACCAATAATAACCGCTGGAAGAACGAGGATGAAGAAGAATTTTATGATAACCGTGCACAAGCTTTGCAAAGACCGAACAGACGTCAAGAATCAACTGCTACACAGACAGCACCACAACGCACACGTACTGTTCCAACGCCCAAGCCAGCTAACACTAATGGCGCATGGGATATACCAGCTATACAATGCTACGAACCTGAAGATGGCGTCTTCTATGCACAAATGGGTCCAACGGGTGGTAAGCATGGCTATCCTGCAATTACAGGTAATATTTTGAAATGATTTTAAATTTTTGTTACTCACCTAATGCATTTTCCAAATTTATAACTGTAATTTAAATTTCAAACTAGGTCATGTCGGCTGGGGTATATCGTGGTATATAAATGGCTTATTAATTCCTGAGATACATGTGGTACGTGGAAAGACGTATACCTTTGTAGTTGAAGGAGGTAATAATCCAGACATACCAGCTAAATATCATCCGTTTTATATAACTGATGATCCTGTTGGTGGTTATGAACATAAGCGCGATGAAGAAAAAAAAGTTAGTGCTCTGAAGCATCATGCAATGCTTTATATTTTTCTAAATAAAATATTTTTAATTCTTAGTCCATTCGTATCTTTGCTGGCGTGCATCGTTCAAGATCAGGTCAGTTGACGCCAACAGGAGTCGGACGCCTATGTAATTGGACACCCGATGTAGATGGACCCCCTGCCGATGACTATCAATCATTCGGTGCTTACCAACGTACGCTGACACTCAAATGCGATCCTGGTGAGCCTGGTGTCATTACATGGAAGCCAGATCATAACACACCTGACACCGTCTACTACCATTGTTTTACTCATCGTTATCTTGGTTGGAAGATCCATGTTCATGACAGCTGTGATGATGCTCGTTTTGCTGCTGGTGCCGCCTCTGAAAAACATGAAGTACGCTTGCCTGCTGCTGCCGCTGAGGAGGATATCACTGCCGAGCCATCAATTCGCCATGAAACTAAGGTCAGCCCCAACGTAAATTTTTTATTGAAGCACCAAACAGATTTAATTAAGAATCACAATATGAATGGAACTCCGCCAAAATTGACTTTTGAAATAACAAAATCATCGGAAATTACTAAACTGATTTCAGATGGAATCCGCGCTGCTGAGGCTCTCGAGGAGAGCATCCTAAGGAATCGAACTGAGAATACTAACATAAGCAATAATATTAACAGCAAGGTTGCGTCATCAAGTGCTACTCTGCCAAATCTATACAGTCATCCGAATATTAATAGCCCATCTATAAATCCAAAGCAAAGTTCTGACGCTAGTGGCTTGCTGAAAATACCTGCAGCATCTGGAAAATTACCTCTTCAACCTTTTCTCTCCACAGCTACTCCAGAAATACTACATGGTGAAACTCATCAACGCCATCAACCGACAATCATTAATTACAATCCACAATCTCAACTTCATAATTATTCACCTCCATCACATTTATTGCATGCGCTATCATCTCATTTATATCACCATTCAAATAATTTTACTAATCTTCCAGCACAGTCACAAAAAACTATAGGTCTTTCGGAATATCTACGTCCTCCACAAAATGCTCCGCTTTTTCATCCAGTCAAATTACCTGGCAGGCGTCCATACCCTGGTCCGCTGAAAAAAGTGCCCACATCAAAACCTATACTTCCTCAACATTTGCCAAGACATCCAATGAAACAGACACAATTAGTGGGTGCTATACCTCAGCCATCACTCATCGTTAATCACTACAGAAAACCACCAATTCCAGGATTGTTTAAGCCCTTTTTAAAAGAAAAGCCATTTTCTTTACAACCGATAGCGGCTCCAGTTCTTTTACTCGGTCAGCCAACAGAACTGTCAACTCAACGAAAAACAGAAACATCCAATGCTAAACCTATTATACCAGTACCTTACAGTGACTTAGTTCCACAAGCTTCACATCACAGCAACACTTTTTCATTGAACGGAAATGTAGTATCCAAAGTTCCAAGTCAAATCAATGAAAATCTTAAGTCTATTATTACTAGTGGTGCTTTCAAGAAGCCCTTTGATATGCATGAGATTAAAGAGGAACCTACGTCACTAGAGCTCGCCACAATGAAACCTGCAATAAACAATGGTTTTAAGCCTGACTCAGTAGTAGTTGAAAGTGGTTTTCGCCCAATTATACGCAGAGATGGCTTGTCATCAGAAACTGTCGATCAAGTCGCACACCGTCGTGAAGATCCTGGTTCCGAAATAGATGAAGTAATGGAAACGGACACACTTTTTCTATCGGCTCAAAAAGACACACAGGCTCAAAACTTTGAGCCCATGTTTATACCATCTCCTCTTGACAGCACGAATGAAACAATAGTGCAAAAAATACCATCCCCTCCAACATTGCGCACCGCTATTTTTCAAAATGTGATTTCAGATGACAGGCCAACAGCTGCACAGTTACGAAATGCAACAATTGATAATTTATTAGAAGACAATATCGACCAAGTTTTTGATGAAGAAGATAATAAAAACTTCACCATTGGCGTAACAGTTAGGAATGATATTGAAAGTAGTCAAGAAATTTTCGATATGGAAATGAAAACTGATCTAAATACTGACACTAGTGAAGAACATACAATATTAGACAATTTCGAGGAAGATGAAGAGGACGATAAGGAAGCACAAGCTGCTGAACGTATTGATACTTATTACTTACCACCAGATAACAGAAGAATTCCTAATACTAACAGTGGTGCTGTAATTACGTTTGATGGAAAATCACTTGTGGACAGTTCTCTGGTGCTACCGCCAAAATTGGACGCTCATGATGTTGGCACTAATCTGCGTAGGCAACACGGTCTATCACAAATTGAACAACTAGTGCGCTACACACCACAGTTCAGACCCTTCCGAGGCGAAATACCACCACCATTATCCGATTTTCTTTCCACTACATCTTCATCCACATATCAGACATCTTATTCACCGCTGTCGCCAGCCTCATCATCATCCAGATCCATTTCAACAAAATTACATCTTTTAAAAAACTCTGCGTAGGAAGAGTGCGCTAAGCAGCTGTACCATAGTAAAATTAAACATTTTTAAAACTTTGCAGTAAGATATATTGTACGTAGCATTTTTAATTGATTTATGTAATAATCATAAATTAACTAAACGAATGAATATTTCAAAGAATCTAACGTTTATCAATATAAATATTATATATATTATATATTATGACCCAAAAATTTGTATTATAATACGCTACAAACATAAAAGTTTATAATTAATATACGGTTTTTTACACAATCTGCATATGTCACACAAATAATTATAAATAAAATTAAGTAATATATATTAAATAATTAGTTAGCATTTTTATTTACGAAGGTGTTAGGGGTATTCCTTTAAGCGCGTACTTTCGTAAACTGTGTAATGTTCGTAATGTTTACGAGAACGCGTAATTAATTAGCTGTAGTTTGACAGTTCGAGCAAGACTCCATTATTAATTTTTAGTACATTTTGAATGTTTAGTTTTTAGTATATTTTGTAATTTGGATCAAGTGATAATAGGTAGATACTTATTTCGGTGTATACGAAATATATATCAAATATGGTATGGTGCAATAAGGAAAGGCGAGGAAGCCCCTACAGCACAGCAGCCTAATAAGATCTATTGCGCATCCCTTAATAATTCATTGACTTTTGAGGGTTCCTAATAGTCTCAGAATCCTCTTTACTGGAAAGTTATGATAATCTGAATCTATCAGCGCACTGCGAACAAAAATGTTTAAACAATGTCGGGCAAACGCTGGACATTTCGCCAGTACGTGCTGCATTGTTTTGTCATCCTCCTCACAGTATCGAAATAAAGATGAATCGGATCTGTTAATTTGCAGATGATTACTGCAGTTATAGTGAACGGTTAAGGAGCCACATAGAAGTCTGAGGTCTGTTCGTTGTAGTCCGAAGACATCTTTACTTCTTTTATCTTTGAATAATATAAAATTCTTTGAGTGTATGAGACCTGATTTAGAGTCCTATAGTTGCTTTACTTGTTTGTTGAGCCAGCTCTTGATTACTTTTGGTCATTTTTATAAAAACCAAAATGGGGAGAAGGTCCTTTGAAATCTAGTTTAGCCCCTGACTTGGCAAGTTCGTCTGCGATCTCATTGCCCTTGTGACCTCTGTGACCTGAGATCCAAGTCAGATTAACTTTATTGAATTGAGCGTTAACTTCTAGGACAGAAATTATTAAATAAAATTTTGCGCATTTAGGGCATTTAGAACAGATTGGCGGACAGAGAATATGTGAATTCNTTTTTTTGTCTCGAAGAGTTAGGGTAGTGAGGTTTATGACGTTCAGTTCCTTGTCAAATATTGTAGCATCTTTACACATAGGAGCATGAATTGGCATTTGGGATTTGCTATTCCTATTCCTTCACCTGTTGCGGTTTTGGAGCCAACAGTGTACCATTTTGCTCTTCTCTATTGATTTCGATGGACTCTTCTTGCCATATCTGTCGAAATGGTTAGCTTACCGTGTAGGTTTCTTCAGTTAAAAGTACGGATTCAGTGTTCCATGGCAGGACGGACTGTATTTAAAATACTTAGGTGACCCTTGAGATTATCTTGTTTGAAGTTGTAGTTGTTGTGCAGGTACATAGCTTTAGTTGCCGCTTTTTCGTAAATAGCTGTGTGTAGTGGAGTTAGATTAAGGATTGCCCATAAACTTCTTGTTGTAGTCGTTGTCATCACTTCTGTTATACAAAGACTTCCTAAACTTTGTAGTTTACCTAGTGTTTTAGTTGCAGAACTCTGTTTGGTTTTTTACAACCATATGATCGATCCATATAACATAATTGGTACTATCATTTGTGTGTATACCCAGAGTCATTTTTCATAAGCCACAAGTGCTACCTAATGTTAGTTTTATTGCACATAAGGCATTTGCACATTTGTGTGTGGTGTTTTTAGGTGCTTACCCTAGTTATGTTTCTTGTCAAAGGTTATAGCTAGGTACTTGACGTCTTCTTTTACTGGAATTGGTTCACCATTAATATGTAGGTCTGCAAATATTTTTCTCGAATTCTTGGGTAACGGGGTAAAGTGTAAATAGCTATCCAGATTATAATCTTACTTAATTTGCAAAAGAGTAACATTGTTGTGCAAACGTTTAACAACTGTTGGTTTCATATGTTTACTGAATTGTTTATCAAAAAAGTCACGGAAAGGTAAAAATGAACCAGTTATCGTATATATAATTAGAAGTACGATACATAAAATAAGATCTATTGAAGATATGCGAGTTATAACCCTATATCGTGAATATCGTGAATACCCCTATAGATATCTATGCAAAAAATCCACATCAATTATAAAATAGCAATACATTTTTCGTTCACCGGGAACACTGCCTGTTTTTTTTTCAGTTTACAAAGTTTCGAAGTCATTTACACATCAAATTTGCTTCGTAATCTTCGCAAACTTCGTAAACTGA
>JXPL01006778.1:5846-17686 GCA_001015235.1 Sphyracephala brevicornis | reverse complement strand
TGCTTTTTTAATTAATATGAACAACTTCAATCTATATTAAATAAAATTAAAATATATATAAATGAACCGCCTAAACAGTATATTTAATAATATTAATTAAATATATTAAAACCCTGTTTCTAAAATTATAACTTTAATTTGTAACCGGTATTCAAATAGAGCGTAACTTTGAGCAAAGCTTTTTTTATCTGACATCGTGCTCTTGTGACAAAAAGCTCTTTTATGACAGCTGATTGTTTGAAACAACAAAAAGGAAAGGACAACATAGAAAAAGTATTTTTGTTTACAATTTGCCTTAAACACAAACACATGTATTTTTCATGAAATTACTGAAAATTATTATTCATTTATCACAGAATATTTGACTGCACTACTGTAGTGCAATTGCAATGCTTTATGGTGTATGCAAAGCAACACCCGCAACTTTTGACGATAAAAAACCGTGCAAAATTCAATTTTTATGGGAGGAGTTGGCGTCCACTTACACCACGACTACTTGGAAACAGTTTAGTTGTCAATACGTTACTTATGAGCCGATTATCAAAACTATAGTCATATACTTTTTTTTTGCAGGTGTTTAAAATTGGACTGAAGAATTGCGCGAAGAAGACGCCTTTAGCTGCTCAAACATTTGGTACGGTGGTAGCGAATGGCGTACGAATCACAAATTTAGACTTGAAGTAAGATACTGAAAAATGTATGTGTTGAATGAAGTTGTTAATTAAATGCATGTAATTTTTGTAGAAAGTGGGTGTATTTTGTAATCTGCTTTGTGAAATAATTAACAAGTGCAAATTATCTTCAGACACTACTTGCTTGAGTGCTGCTTAAGTGGATATTGGACATCAACGTGTGCTTTCAATGTTCGTCGTAATATATCACTTTTCAGCAAAGCATTTCATACAAACAATGCTACTCCTAGTGCCACGTGTGATGTTCCGCCATCGAAGAAATTGAACTTTTCGTTAGAAACTGTGCTTGACAGTATAAACAAACGAAATGCTAGTTCTGGAGCAAGAGCATAAAATGGCTAAAGCTTTAGAAAAAGTTTTGCCAGGCATAATGGGCTTTGCGGAGGACTCNGCAAGAGCATAAAATGGAAAAAGTTTTCCCAGGCATAATGGACTTTGCGGAGGGCTCTTTAAAAATATAAAATAAAAACCAGTAAAAGTTCAATAACGAATATATCAAATTCAACAGTATTAGCGTTGATTCACAGTATCCAACCAGTATCTACCAATCTAAGAGTACTAGAATATTAGAATAATAGGTTACATTCAATTATTACACAAATACCTAATCGATTTCGGTTCTCCAAACTGCCGTTTTTGTGATAGCTTCAAAAATGTGTTAAGACATTTGCACACGCTTATCAACATCAGAGTACTCTTAGTATACTTACAAACACCCTCTCTTCTTAAAAAAAAACTGCATAAATGTTATATAATATGTAATAATGTATATCTAATATATAATTTTATTAAATATTGTAATTTATGTAGTTGTATTTAATCTTGATTATACATTGTTGAATCGTACGCTTTTATAGAGAGTAATATTACGAAATACATTTTAGGTATAATATTTTATGTAAATAAATAAAACAAAAATTAATTTTATTTTAGTTGTCTTCAATTTCCAGCGTTTGAATATATCTCTTACGTACTCTCTCACCCTCGGGATAATATGTGTTTCGACTTGCTGTTATGGGAGGTATTGGCACTTCAGCCAGTATCAATTCTATATCAATATCAGTAATGGGTTTGTTATTCAGCAACATGTTATGTAAAATGGCGCATACGTTTATTATATTAGTCGCCTGCTCATGGGTGTAATCCAAAATTCGGGTCGTAGAGAGACAACGAAATCGAAATTTAAATACTCTAAATGCCCATTCTATTACTTTTAGTGCTTTTTTGTGAATAGTGTTGTACTTCTCCTCTTGAACATTTGTTGGGTTCATAATAGGAGTGAGAAGCCACGGCTCGAGAGGATATCCCTCATCACCGAGCAACCAACAGTCGGTTAGCAGCATCAAATATTGTCGCACCGCCGATGTGGACCAAATTGTGGAGTCGTGGTATGAACCAGGAAAATTTGCATTCATTGCCAAAAATTTTAGTTCGTGATCGCACACTGCCTCTACATTAATGGTACAAATTCCTTCCGTGTTCATATAAATACTAGCTGGCCTAGTGGGATGATCTATTGGCGGAGCAACAATTTCAATGTGTGTACAGTCAACAACACCAATTGTGCTATCTATTCCAAACTTTGTTAAAAAGCTACAGAAAAGTACATACATATATTAAACACGAACTTATTTCTTTTGTTTATAGGCTTAAAGTCATTATCTTACCCGTTCTTAACAGCCGTCCGCTGCTCAGTTGTTTTCGGGAAGAAAACTTCTTTCCTTTTTACATTGAAAATAAGATTTGTAATGCAATGAAGTGTTTCTGTTACAGATGGATGACCGACTTCTAAAAAAAAACAGTTTCCCAAGCTTCTTGCATATGTTCCATTGGCGTAAAAGTACAACGCCGAAAACAAGCGCAGCTCAAAAGGAATATGACTTAAAGACTGTTGATCATACGGTCTAAGTTCCTCGATTAGAGCTTGGCACATCGTTTTCGTTAAACGAAAGTATAGAACGAAAATGCTGTCCGGCATGTCGAACGGGTTACTATTGTCCCTAACACGTTGGAGACGACGTCCCCTCTCAATAATTTTATCTTGCTCTTCGACTGAAGAATTATCATTTAGTGCTGAAGAATTACCATTTAGTGCTGACGAATTACCATTTCCTGCTGAAGAACTATCATTTTCTGCTACAGAACTCACCTCCTCCATTTTCTCTTCAGTTCTATTCTAATATATTTTATAAGTTTATATTATATATTTTTTTAATTTATATAATTTATATTCTGTTCGTGTCAAAGCTTGCAAAACTGATTATGTAATCTAATCAATATTTATCAGCTGCTGCCTGCACTTTCGTTGAAAAAAAAAGGCAATAGAAAAAACTTTTTCAATTGCGCAGGATAACTGCAACTGTAGATGTCTATTGTGACCATATCGACTTTAGTATTGACTTTATAATAATTATATAGAGTAGGTCACATAAATGTTTTGACAAAAAAAAAGTCANATCAACTATATAACATAAAGAATAATCCAATTTTATGCAAAGGGTACTGAAAGGACAAGTTAAAATTAAATAACCACATAATTTGACTGTCAAATAAATGTTTTGACAATTAACAGAATAGTGATATTAAGTGGAGTTGCTTTACAATAGATTTAATTTTTTGTGTGTTGACCTTCAGCATCGATCACCGCTTACATTCTTCTTTTAATGGATCTTATTAATTTTGGTATATCATATACCAGTGGCATTTAGAGGTGTTTTTATTTATCTTCAATAAACTGAATCATTTGGGTTTGGATTGCGTTTGCTGACTTTTCTTTAAGCAGAGCTCTTAATTTCTCGATCGGATTGCGATCTGGACTCTTATTAGAGTGTCCAATAATCTTTTGCATGTGTAGAGGAGCCATATTCTTACTGTCAGGCGTTTATTTTCGTTCGTATGTTTTTCATTCGTTCATTCAAAAGTACGTAAGACTACTTACGTTATATACTTAACGTTTGTTTTCTCTGAAGTAGACGTGTTGCAGTCTAGTGGGCCTCGAATTCATTCTTGCAGTCTAAAAGCGGTTGCTTATTACAAAAATTTAGAAACTTCAAAACCGACTAATCGCAGCTGTTCGGTTCTTCTAATTGCTTGCATCATGGAAACTATAAATTGGTATTAGCAGTCTACTTTTGGTATTTTATGATGGTGTAATTTGTGTCAATTGTGTTAATATTTTAATGAAACCTTTTGCCTTCTTGCCAAATACTATATTTTTGTATTCGTATGCTTTTAATTCGTTCATACAAAAGTACGTAAGACTACTTACGTTACGTACGTTAGTTTTCTCTGTGCAGTGGCACTCCAACTCATTCTTTCAGTCTGAAAATATTTTCCAAAAATACACGAACTTCAATGTCAAACGCCATTAAGGATTTGAAATGCTTTTATAACAAATTTTCGAATAAAAATTATCTGTGTTACTTTTAAAATCATTTACTAGAAAATTTATTGATTAAAAAGGCAAACACACGTTAAAAATATAAATAATAAAACACAGTAAAATAAAATAAAACAATATTAATAGTAATATAATAAAACGACAGACAAAACTGAAAAGAATAATATAAACGGACATTTAACGAACAAAATATTAAACAATATTAATTCCCAATTTGTAGAGTATCGTTTCGAAGGCATAAACTGAAGATATGAAAATATAAGGTCTATTGCAAATGACTCCATAATCGGCTTCCAAACTTGGTAATGTGCGGCTGAAAAAGTTTGTTTTTGGAGTACTACGTGAATTAGAATTAACAGGCTTGCGTACATTTTGCTTCATTTTTTCCTTACGGGCGACAAGTTTTTTTGTTTCTCGTACCATGTAAATGGCTTCAGATGTGGTCATAAACTTGCGTATTATCTGAAAAATAAATTTCAAATATATATAATATATGAATAACAATAATTTCTGTGCATAACAATTTTACTACACATCATAGTTTATTGAATAATTCTTTTTTTTTTTTTAATTTTACACACCTCTCTTTTCTGCGAACAGTGGGCGAAAATCCAAATAAGAGTACACAACGTGTTGAATATATCGCAATCTTTATCACACCAACGTAGCAGCATTTGGGCTATAGTGACCAAGCCACTTTCCTGAAAAGTGTTAGCTGTGGTACTGTTGTAGCGAGCAAGATTTAATATAATTTTACTGGAGTATTCGATTAGCTGCTTGTCCACCTCAGATCGTATGGCCTGTGCCATAATGCCGTAGCAAAAATTGGATATGAATTCAGAGTGTGACATTAGCAAGTGCGGCACAGTACGTGATATACGATCTGCAATATTTAAAAAAATCTTTTTACTATACTTTACTATACATTGTATAAATTATTTTCGCTCACTTACCCAAACGCACCAAAACTTGTAGTGCATCCGAAACACAAAATCGGCCACGTAGTATACGCACAGAGTCCAGCACCTTGCAACGCACCGACTGCAAAACACTTGATGATTCTTTCAACATTTTTATGTTATTACGTATGGCTAATATGCGCACACTGCGAAAACGTTTGCGTATACAATGACCACGCCAGAAACGTTGTATGACTTTGGCAGCTCTTTTCTGGCGCAAAAATTCTACCATCTCTGGTGTCATCAACGCTTGATAGCGCCGACGTGCAAGGAAACCACGCACATGCGCTTGGAAAAAAAGTGTGCTTTTTCTCAAAGTAACAAAACGATCACGATCTTCTTGCATTTTAATGCGACCACGAAATTTTTGCTGCAAATGTAAAGTAATTCGCTTCAGTTGTAGGAACTTAGCATGTGCATGTAGCATGGCCTGGTGCGCGCGGAATTTGCGCTGTATGCATAGGATCAGTGAACGTACGAGCAAATATTGACTGCGCATCTTTAGCATGTCTAAATGTGCTCGATAGCGATGTTGCAGTACTATTGCAGCTGCTCTTTGTTTTTGGTACGCCTGCCGGGTTTCACGCATGCGTAATGTGGCACGGAGTTTGCGTTGTATGAATGTGATCTTCTTTACAGTTTGTAAATACTGCTGCCGCACATGACGGGCTGCAAGTGTCGCACGCCACTTTTGCTGCACGAATACCAAACTTTTTCGTACTTGCAAATATGAAGATCGTTGTCGACGCATACTTAGTATGGCACGGTACCATTCTTGTATTTTGATAGCTGAAGATCGCTGCAGTTGATATGCCGTCTGCGCATTCTTCATGGCACAATAATAGCGGTAGTAGTTTTGAATCTTTATGATGTTATTGCGTTTTGAGATATATTCTTTACGCATTCTATGCATTAGCTGTGTGGCACGCAAACGTTGCTGCAGTGTAGTGATCGCTTGAAGCTTACGTTTGTATTCTGCACGTACTGCTCGTCCCAACAGTTTCGCCCTATAATGTTGTTGCACAAAAATTACGTGTGATCGTTTAGTCTGGTATGAGTGCATTTCTCGCCGCATCAGCACTGTGGCACGATATCTGCTTTGCAAATGAACAGTCGCTGCCTTCAATTGTACGAATTCGTTGCGTACTTTGCGCTTAATTGCAAATGCTCTAAAGTATCTTTGTATCACCAAAGCTGCACGTTTTTGTTCCAAGAAAGTTGCTCGTTCGCGTTTCATTTGCAAATAGCAACGCGTGTACTGCTGTATGCAAATGGTAGCTTCCATGATGCCGCGATACTTGGCGCGCCAGTAACGCATTAGCTTGTAAGCGCGATACCTTTGTTGTATTGTATGTATAGCTTTTAGCTTCAGTTTATATGCAGCACGAAGCTCTCGCATTTTTCTATTCGCCCGAAAACGGCGCTGTAAAATGATACTGGCAGTACGCAGCTTCTGATAAGTCGCACACTGCTTACGCATAATTTTCTTGGCACGGAATTTTTGCTGCACCACAGTTGTGTAATAGTGTAGTGAAATATAACTCACATGAACACGTCGTGCTAATAAGGTGGCGCGCCATTGACGTTGTAAGCAGACTACACTCTTTTGTGTCAGTAGATATTTACTCCTTTGTTGCTTCATGAGGATGCGCTCACGATAGCGTGCCTGCAATATGCGTGCAGTTTTACATAGCTGCAAATAATTATGGCGTTGTGCAACCATCCGTTTGTTGGCACGATAACGCCTCTGTACATTTATTACACACTCCCGTAAACGTAGATATTCCACACGTTGTTTACGCATATCTTTTAGTGCACGGTATTGGCGTTGTATCACAATGGCGCTGGCACGTTGCATCAGATATTCCTTTCTAATACTTATACCCAGGCGGTACGCTTGCCAGTGGCTCTTTATACATTGCGCAGCCTTGTGCCTTTCTTGTATATGACGCAATTTCTCCTCCTTAGCTATGTCTAGCAGTTTTTTAGCTAATATACGTCGTCTATAGCGGCGCTGCAGTGTAATGCTGCTAGTCTTCATTTGATTATACCAACTTCGACAAATTGCACCTAACTTGCGCGCACGATACCAGCGCTGTATAATCATCACCGAAGATATTATTCTGCAAATGTGTTTGCGTACTAATATACCTCGCATATGCTTCTGCAGTAAAACAGCGGCTTCTGTGCGTTCCTTCCTATAAACTGTAACATATTTACGTGTTATATGACCACGAAACAGCGCTTGAATTTTTGTAGCTGCTGTTTGGCGGCGCAGCAATTCCTTATGACATATACGTCGTCGTATGACCACACGAAACCATAAATTCCGCCACCACTTTTGTAGGACAGTTGCGGCCGCATGAAATTTAGGTGATCTAAATTTATATATAATTTGCCAAAGCAGTGATAAGGTCTTTTCGCGGTGACCATCTACAATGTCTCCAGCTGTGATGTTACCTCTAAGCTCAAAATTGGTATCGTGCAATGCTCGCAGAGCAAGATTTACATTAAAAACGCGCTGTAAACGAGATATGGCGGGCACACGTAGTAGTTTTGTCATATCATCTCGCAGTAATATAATCTCCATGACACGAGTAAGACGTACACCATCTCTCAAATCTGCAGCAAGGTTATTAAATGCGTAATCGAACTCATCCAAGTACGACTGCTTATGTAGCAGCACATAACCATGTCGCTTCAGCTCCCGGGTTATATCGCCAATGTTAGCCAATAGTTCAGAGGCGAATCGAAGCAAAATTTCTTTTGTTTCTTTGTAAGGAGATTTTTTTATAAACAGGCAAGGATTGTGCTTCACAATTCGTTGAGTCTTGGCTTTGTCCAAAAACAGCAATAGGAATAACATTTTACGTAAGGTATGTTTCTTAATATAATCCGCATACTCGTCCGAAAGTGTATATGCCTTCGAATACTGTTGTTCTTTAAGTTTATCACGAAATAGTCTGTCAAAAAGTAAATTGTTATCAAAACATTTGATAATTAAAAAGTGCATTGAGTTTAGACCGCACTGTCCAACTTATTTTAATGCATATTTCTTTAATACTTACCTATTAAGTATAAAAGTACTAAGTCCAACAATATCACTATTTGAGTGAAGGTGTATGGTTTCTCCAAAAACTACCTCGAGTCCTAGTCTTAGCCATAGTGGATTAAAGCACAGCAACAATTCTAATATATAACGCTGCATAACCACATCCAAATGTAAATTCCGATCACTACGTATGCGTATATCGTTCTTATTTATATGCACTGCAACATTGGAACAAGGAGTACGCATTTCATCACTGAAGTATAATTTAACTGCAGCATTTCGCAGTGATTCTAAACGATATTTAGTCAAATAGTTCATTGACTGTTCTTCCTTCGTTGGAGCCAATATGAGATCCTTATTGCGCACTTCATTGAAAAGTTTTCCCACATCAATTTTAGTATTGCGATCAACATTGAGATCAGCAGGTATTGACACCAAGGCATTTAGCCACTTTCTAAAATCTTGTTGATGCTTTTCGAGGGCACGTTCATCTAAATACATGGTGGATGCAAGAAATGGATCACATGTTGTAGTTGCTGCAAACGGATCTGGATTTATGCACTGCTGTAGGTAAAGATCGGTATCGTAAAGTTTAACTCTTGGTGCCTCCCTTATTTTTCTGGGTGTAATAGGTTTCTTAACAAGAGATAAGGTAGTTGAAAGTTTCAATTGTTTTTGCTGAGCTTGTGGCCAGTTTTTCACACGTGCTGACGAAGCATTATGTGGAGTGGAACGTAGAAATGAGGAACTAGTGTTATCAATGCGGATTCGTTTTGTTGGCGATTTAGCTGTAGGATCGTAAAAAAAGAATTAAATTAGTTTTCAATAATTTAAAATCATAATTAAATACAGAATCTAACTAACCAGGCTTTTCTACTGTTCTTACGCTTAGTCCAGAAATAGACTCGTTTGAAGGTGAATCAGAAAATGATAAATCTAGTGATTTTCTTTTTTTACTATTTGCTGGTCCATCATTGGAAACATTTTTTTTAGCTGTTTTAATGTGTGAAGTCTGCGTCATTTGTATTTTTGAACGGGCAGGACTTTTTTTATGCGATTTCAAACCGACCTCGTTAATATTAAAGCGACTGGATTGTGCCAGTATTTCATTTTGATTAAATAGTAGATCAGCTTGTGAGATGAGACTTACTTGACTTGAATTAACAGTATCTGCTGATATGTCTAACGCGTCTGGCACCTGTTTCTGAGTAGAATTCTGTTCGTATATTACAGACATATTACTCTCCTTACGTTGTTGTTCATTTTGATAAAAGTAACGATTTTGCTCAATTGATCGAATGGATTCCATTTCGTTTAGATTCGGAAGAGAACCTTGTATGCCAAATTTCGTTTGAGGTGATTTCAATAAAAGGTCTTTCATAGATTTTGACTGTTTTTGTAAAGGTGTGCCTACTAATTGTACGTCCCGTTTAAGATTTTCAATTTTATCACTTGTTTTACTATAAGTTGTCTGTAATTCATATGTACTTGACGTAACTGATTCTTCCTCTGCTATCATATCCAGTTGACGTACTAAGGGTGATGAGGTGATTGTAGTTGTTTTGTTCATTGTTGTCAGGTTACTTAACTGCACTTCAGGTAGTGCAATATCTGCAGCATCTTCAACAATATCCAGAGGCAGATCCGTATGTTTGACATCAAATGTTTTGTTGTTAATGGTGCTCAAGCCAATCTTTACATCTATAGATAGATCTTCAACATTTATTACTGGTGTATTGTTTGCTACATTGTGATCATCTTCTATAAAGTCTACAGTCGATAGACGCCTGGGGCGCATTTCACGCAAACCTTGACGTTCATTTTGTTCACAGCTGTCTCTGCTAACAGGTGTTGGCAAAAATACTAGACTATCCAGCTTGAGCGTTGCTTTAGGTAAATTATCCTTCATTGGCGTGAATTTCAGATCATCAATTAAATCCATGACACTGCCAGGCGTTAAGGGACTAATGTTTTCTTTATGATTTTCATCGCTAGCGATATTAGGCGATATATTTCTACCACAAACAGTTTTTAAAAAATTATTACGTTCAGCCAAAGGAGATACGTGCACAGTAGAGGTAGCTTTTATACGCATAGTGTGAGCTGTAGATTGTGGCAGGGGATTGGTCCATTTAGGTTTTACAATCTCCTTAGGGCTCCTTTGAGCTCGCCTTTGTGCTTGAGCACTAGTTGCATTTTTTCTCAGTTTGTTGGCGCCTGTGGGGGATTTTAGGCGCAATGTCTTTGTATAACTGCTGCGATTTGACGAAATATTGGGAAATTTTCGACTATTCTAAAATTTAAGGATTTTTTTATTGAAAGATATGAGCTATACGATTAATATATATACCTTCGATTGTATGTTAGATTTAGTCTTCAAAATAATCATAACGTCTTTACGAAAATTTCTGTCATCTGTAAACTGCATTGTTTCTTTGCAGGCAACATCCAGCTGCGGATTCCAAATCATTTCCATTTGAACTTCACTTAGAGCCGGTATAGTTTTTTCCACCCAATCGATTACAATGTTATGCTCTGGCCTAATCGTTTTTGTAACTTTCACCTGATAATCGTTATTACAGATATTATATGACAAATGTATTGTATGTATGTATAAATTTGACTCAGCTTTATATGCTACAGATTTACAGAACTAAAATTAATATGTTATTTATATATGAACTAAATATGTATAGGTGCATATGTCTAACCATAACATTGACCAGGGCTGGTTTGCCTTTTAGTCTTGCATATAAATTTAGAACAATTATTTTATTTTTTCTATGGGAAACTACCACAAACATAGCAGCCTTACAAAATTAATTTTAAAGACTTTGTTGCTAAATTTTTGATTAAATTATAGAACGGGTACATGTACAAAAAATCAACCCTAAGTTTGAGCTATGAAACTAGGTTGCAATGCTAGATGTAGGGACATATGTATGCAGTTATATATTCAACATACTTTCGCTATTATATTGAAGACACATTTCCTTTTTTTTTTTTTTGCATTACTACCAAAAATATTTGGGTGAACCAGAAACGTATACGATAAAAATATTACGGTTAAAAATTGATGTAAATAAGCCGATTGTAGCCAAGCAACGCAAAAAGCGAATCGACATAGGTATGTAAATTCAAAAGAAATCACTAAAAATAAATGAAAATTTCTGTTGTATGTTGTTATCAGTATTTTGTATGACCTTAAGAGGTACGCTGCACATACTAATATTGGTATCGCTCATCTTGCACTCTACCGTCAAGAAAATTAAGCATCGATAAGATAATCAAGCTCAATTGTTGCAATTTTTTTATATACGAAAATAACATATTAATATTATTTTTAATGAAACAATATATTACTTCTATATCAACATCTGCAGTATTTATTATTCTTAAAATACGTTTGGCAGTCTTTGTAACGGGAACGTCCTCGAATTGCACGATTGATTTGGCTGAAAAAGGAGCCATTATAACATCTGTCGGCTCTTTGGCCTCGGCAGACTTTTTCTTTTTCATCCATTTTGGTGTTATGGTCACCTAAATTAATAAATAAATTTATGTCTTTCATTATTATATTTAATTGTACAAACCTCGAACGCGCTCATTTCAACGTTTTTTTTTTTTTATATTATTACTATTTAGAAAATTTTTATAAAATCTTTAAAAACTATCATATATTGAAATATATTTAAGATAAACAAACAATATAATTTTTATTAAAACAAAATTTTTTA
>JXPL01006495.1:2018-12391 GCA_001015235.1 Sphyracephala brevicornis | reverse complement strand
TAGTCAATGAAAAAGTTTACATTTTCGTAAGTGAAAGTCAAAAAAATATCGCGAATTTATATACAATTGAAGAAAGTAAGTGCTTTTATTTATTTAAATAATTATTTTTATTTAATTTTATTAAAAGTTTACTTTTTTATATACTTATGTAGCATAGTTTGGTTGAAAAATAAATTTCAAATAAAATTCAGCACAAGCATTATTTTTACTTTCACCACAACATCCGCCTTTGAACTTTTGAACAATTATTACAGTTAATTGTCAATTTTTGTTTCAAAATGTACTGACGTCATTTATTCTTATCCTTAAATAAAGTTATTTGGTCATAGCAGCAGCATAGAAATGAGCAGTCAAAGTTCATTCAGTTAATAAATTTAGNAATGTAAAAAATTATTAAATAATAACACTGTGATAGTTTTTAACCCAAAAAAAAATAAACTTTGATGAATCCCTTTTGAACTATTAGGGGGAAGTCTGCTGAGTGCGAAAGTACATTTGGAAGTGTCAGATTGGCTCCAGTTTTTGAGGAATACGTATATATTCGCACTCCGAAGTTTCACCGAAGTTTCACCGAAGTTCATTTTTTCGACTATCACAGTGTAATTGATTATTTCTTAAAAATAAGACAACAGCTTAAAGAACAACTGAAACATGTGTTTAGATTGAAAAATAATTTTATTATACAGCAAATGTAGTATATTATTGAATAAATTTGCAACTTTTCGAATAACTTTGAAGTATTCTTTATGCAGTATCCTACAAAACTTCATTCGTAAGAGGTAAAATGGCATAGAATGATATAGGGTGGTATACTCTAATCTAGTGTGGTATGGAGTGGTATTATATGGTAAAGTTTGTTACAGTATAGTAAAGTATGGAATAGTATAGTGTAGTATCGTATATTATGGTATAGTATAGTATAGTATCGCATATTATGGTTAAGTATGGTAAAGTATGGTTTATAATGGTATTGTGTGGTATAGCATAGTATAGTATGGTATAATATGGTATAGTATGGTACATTATGGTATATTATATTATATAATGGTATAATATGGAACATTATGCTGTGTTATATTATGTTATAGTATAATATTGTATAGTATGTTATAGTGTGGTATAGTATTCGCTTGGTAAAGTATGGCACAATATGGTATAGCATGATATATTATGGTATCATATGTGTATAGTATGGTATAGCACGATATAGTACGGTAAATAATGGTATATTATGGTATATTATGGTGCATTTTGGCATAGTATGGTATAGTACGTTANATAATATTGTATAGTATGTTATAGTGTGGTATAGTATTCGCTTGGTAAAGTATGGCACAATATGGTATAGCATGATATATTATGGTATCATATGTGTATAGTATGGTATAGCACGATATAGTACGGTAAATAATGGTATATTATGGTATATTATGGTGCATTTTGGCATAGTATGGTATGGTACGTTATATAATGATATAGTATGGTATGACATATTATGATATAGCATAATATTGGGTAGTATATTATAGTGTGATATAGTACTCGTATGGTAAATTATGATACAACATGGTATAGTATGGTACTTTACGGTAAAGTATATAATGATATAATATGGAATATTATGCTATTGTATATTATGTTATAGCACAATATTATGTAGTATATCATAGTGTGGTATAGTAATCATATGGTATAACAGTAGCACGGTATATTGTGATACAGTATGGTATATTATGATATAGTATGGTATAATGCGATATATTATGATATTGCGTGGTATGGTATAGTGTGGTATATTATAGTATAGTATGGTTATGGTATTGTATGATGTAGTATGATATAGTATATTGCGTGGTATGGTATAGTATGGTATGTTACAGTATAGTATGGTTATAGTATGATATTGTATGATTCAGTATTTTATAGTAAACGAAATTTTTGTTAAAAATCGTATTTTTTGTAACATAAAACATAATCTAGAAATGTATGCTCGAAGGAAAACGAAAAATCTATGAGCTCAAGGAGAATATTGTTCAGCTAATAAAGTGTTTCAAAACTAACGTTAAGTTTTAACTAATTTTGTGTGCAAAAAAATGTTGAAAATAATATCATATAATGTCAACATAAACAAAAACAGACGATTATGTATACAATATTACAATTTAATACGTCATTGGGTTTCTGTATATGAGAAACTTTGCACATAATTTTGCTGGAAAGCCAGAAAAGTCACTGCAATAACTGCGGTTGTAAATTTTAGAGAAAATAAATACGAGTTGAATGAATTAAAACAATGAATTCGTTTTTTGATCCTTCAAATTACATAATTTGCAAAAATGCATATACGAGTAAGTCATGCATGAATAGCATATTGTAATTAATGAAACAAAACTGAGGTGAAAAATTTTGAATGAAATACTACTACTACTCCTAAACTTTAGTATAATTTAATGGCTTACACGCCTAAAAATGCTTACGTGTAGATATATATATGTGCATATATGCATAATATAATTAAATTAAAGCAAATATTTTGCTTTGACACAGCGTAAATTCTTGAATTATTAAGGACAGAGAAAACAAAGAAAATTTTTAAGCCAACAAACATAAAAAATTAAATGAAAATAAAAAAACAGTTTAAAAATATGAGCTACATATTCGAGCAAAAATATGTAAATGCACATGTACGTAGGCATAAAATACAATGTCAACGCGCCTAAGCATATGCAAAGATTTTTATCTTAAATTTGCACGAGCGCACAGGCTCACTTTCGGCGAAATATAGATCAACACACATACATGCACACATACCAGCGCAGAAAAAATATGAAGCTCTAACTTTATGAGTTTCATAAAACGGCAAGGATTATACAAATATATATTTCCTCTTCCTATGGAGTGTCGGCAACGACTAAAACTTGCTGTTGTTGCATGTTTTACACAAATGTTTAAACCTGTGAAGCTCTAACTTCATAAATGTTTTTTTTTTTCGTTATAATAAAAAATGTTTGATTTTTGCCTATTTATGAAAAATTAATTTAATTTGTGCATACCTTTTTTTTTAATGTAAAACTCTGGTTTTCTATTCTAGCATTTTGATCTGACGTGGAGTTGTTTAAAAAAATTCACTTCTTATGCCAGTGCTTCTAAAATAAAGAGAATAGTGTGACATTCCAGTACAAACGAGACAAAATATTAGCCCTAAATACAGGTAAAGGAAAGTCTAAATAAAATATTAACAATTATTGAAATTAATATATGCATTAATTATGTATAATGTTTTATAATGTTCTAAATGTACTTTTTTGAAGTTCTATATAGCACTTGACTTATTTGTTTTTTTTTATTGATTTTTTTGATTAGTTTATTAGATTGTATAGAACTTTAATATGCATATTACACTTCGATTTGAGCATACCTTTCGGTTTATTATTTGTTATCAGTACGTCTTTCAAAAAGTTGTTGTACTTTGTTATTGCGATCACATGTGGTTAACATATGCGGCATACTCTTTATAATGTCAAAAAATTGTTTGTTTAACTATATATTAACAACTTACTGCAAAGTTTCATTATGTTTTTATTTAATACAAAAACAAATTAATAAATCCAAAAAAGTTATATATAGTTATAGAAAAAATGGACCCATTGCATAAGACACTTGATACGAATATATAACTGTGCGTTCAACTGCAATTCTTGCTGTTTTTTAAAAATGAATTAACCGTAAATTAATTAAAAAATTTAATTTCGAAATTTAATTAATGAATTTTAAATAAACGAAACAGTTGCAATTTAGAGTTAACCAGGATTGTTTGGAAAAGTAATTTAAAAAAAGATTATATGCACTCGAAATACAAAAGACTCTTCCCTTTGCATTAGTAACATGAGTATTCAGTGCTACGATATACAAGAACTCTTTCCTTCGCATGCATATGGCGAGTATGCAGTAATACACATGACGAAATAATCCTGTCAGCTCAAAATGATTGTAAATATTCGTATATGCACTGCTTTATGAAATTATATTGTAATACAAAGTAAAATGTTGTGTAGTGAACTGCAAGGAGCATTTTGAAATAGCATTAAAAACATGGCATGGCGTACCGCTGATATAAAAAGTATAGTTTGGAGTCATAATACCAGGCGTATTCTCTCTTAAAATTACTAATCATGACTTTTTCTGCTGCAAAATTATTTTTGTAAAGTAAGTAAATGTATATGAAATTCATTTAGAAAATCTACTATACAATTTCACTTGTTTCTTAAAAAATTTGTTATAATTATAACTCATAACAAAAATTGTAGGTAAAAATTCAAACAAATTTCTGTAAAAATTTCAATATTGATTTCAGTCAAATCGTAAAATTTTTATTTTAGAGAAAATATTTTAAACTAAACACAAGTAAGAGTTGTCAATAAAATAATTTTTTTTTTCTGAAATACTCATACGGCGTCCAATTTTAACAAAAGCGCTACTTACATTTATTAATTAATTTTTTTTTGCAAATTATAGAAAACAAAAAAAATATAAAATTCAATAAAATAAAAATGGCAGAACTGCAAGACGAGGAAATCGATTATTCCACATTATCATTGGACGAACGTTGCTGTCACACTCATTGGAAGGCACGTGTGCATGGCTATACCGAAGCACTCAAGTTATTTCAGGAAATTGAAGATAACACGTCCGTGGAATGGATCCAGTATACAAATCTGATTGCTAAAATGGTTGTTGAACCAAATACACTTGCTCAGGAGAAGGGCTTAGAAGCTGCCTTGGTGTTTGTGACCAAGTCAATGCAAATGGCAAAGATTGTTAATAACGTTGCAAGTGGCATTGTGCAGAAATGTTTTTCTACACCAAGACCAAAAACACGAGAACTTGGCACGCAGATATTGCTTATGTGCATGCAGTTGAAGAAACATGAGGATGTTGTGGAAGAGCTACTAAAGGGTAAGCGATTTCGTCAGTATTAACAGTGTCAATATTTTATTTATTTATTTAACGAAGCTACTTTACGAGTACTCTATGAGTTAGCCGGACAGTACACTGATTTTTGAATTTTGNTATTTAACGAAGCTACTTTACGAGTACTCTATAAGTTTGCTGAACAGTACACTGATTTTTAATTTTTAATTTTTGATTTTTGAAATGAATTTCCACAATTTGGAAACCATTGCTGAAGCGTAAAAATGTTCATGATTTGCCAAAATTGTCAATTTAACCTATAAACGTTACTGATATCGAAAAATCAGACCAGTTATAAGAAAACTAAAAAACTACGTCTGTAGATTCTGCAATTGTGGCATTATGGTACGCCTACGGGCTTTAAGCTCTCATGTTCGACTGTTTCTTGTTCCCTGTTGTAGAGAGAGCCAGTTATAATTTTTTTTACTGCATTTTAATATAGCTCAGCACTTTACGTACTAGTCATATGTACGTGCTTATGGTCAATTTTAAACAGGCGTGGCAAACGTCTTGAGGAAATTTTTTTTCATATTGAATTGACACGCACATTTTCATTCTGCGATCTTACATGCCTTAGCATTTGGTGTATTTTCTCAATCACTACTCTTGTTATGACCGTCTTGGACCAACATGAACGGTCAGCAACTTTTGTGGCTCTACGACCAAAATGCAAAATCATGCTAACACTTTGAATTCACTACAACCGACAACGCAGAGTTGCCATATTGCTTTTTCTGTTTAGTTTGGGTTTCAGTTATGGTTTTTCCTTTCAAAAAGTTAGCACTCGAATTTAGGAATTCACCAGTTTTACACAAAATTAGCTGAGATTGTGCTTGATTATAGACTTGACTTACATGTTGAACATGGTTGCCAGATTCATTTCGTATTTTGTAATTAAGAAGATTGAAACCAAAAAGAAAAAAATTTTACAACTAATTTCTGCAAAGATTTTCACTGACTTGTTACATTGTCTTCGTACAATTGAAACTATAAGCTGGTTGAATGGCAATGTTTATTTTTTTTTTGTTTTTTCTTTCGCACTCCAGTTTAGGAGTAAAGAGTTATCTACCACCTCCATTGTGTACTGCACAATGGTAAGCTAGTTAGTTAGTCTGTATTAAATTTTTTACATATGTTAAATGCAGGTCTAGCCGTCAAAAACCCAAAGGTTGTTGCAGGCTGCGTATCTACTTTGAGAATGGCATTGAACAGCTTTGGACCGAACAGTGTTAATATTAAGCTACTCGAGCCGAAGCTGGTAACCATCTTGCAGAATCGTGATCAGGCAGTGCGTTTTGAGTCCAAGCAGCTAGCTATAGAAGTGTTTCGCTGGGTTGGTGATAGCATAAAATCAACATTAGAGTCCTTAACTCCAATTATGTTAAGAGAATTGGTGGACGAATTCGACAAAGTAAGAGGCGAAATACCAAAGTCACTGAATATGGAAACTAATAACTTCTGTGCTGCCACTATTGATGAAACCAAAGCTATAGAAGCTGAGGCTATTGTTGAACCAATTATTGTACGTACGCCTACTGATATACTAGCAAAACTACCAAAGGATTTTTACAATCAAATACAACACACGAAGTGGACCATACGCAAAGAACTTTTGGACACTTTAGAGCAACTATTGTTGAAGTATCCGGTGCTGGAAGATGGCAATTATACAGAATTAGTCATTGCACTAAAAAGAATAATTGTTTCGGACTCAAATGTACTGATCGTAACAGCAGCTATTAAATGTTTAGGACTGTTGCCCAAGGGTTTGGGTAAACGCTTCTACTGCTATGCTATGGTAGGCTTAATTAATTTAAATATTTATTCAACTTATTACTAAAATAATTTTGAATACTTTAGGGCTGCATTGCGGTGCTGTTTAACAAATTCAAAGAAAGAAAGAATACTGTACAAATTGAGCTACGCACCACAATGGATGCTATGTATCCATTGGTCAGCTTGGACACAATGCTGAACTTAATTGCGGAATCGTTGACTTGTAAGAATCCTTACATTATGGCCGATACGCTACTGTTTGTAAAACGTTGCTTGGAACGCAAAGAAACAAAACAAATAAGTAAGAAATTCGTTGAGACACTTGCACCCATACTTGTAAAAATCATAGCAGGATCAGATATAAAACCGCGCGACACTGCTTCCGACATATTGGCGAATATAATGCATTTAGCTGGAGATAAATCGGTTAAGCTGTTCACGAATACTTTGAATGCATTAAGAATGAAATATATTAAGGATTATTTCAATAAATTGCAAGAAGCAGACGAAATAGCTAACAAGGAACTAGCAGCAGCAGCAGCCGCAGCTGCAGCAAAAGATAATGAAGAAGCAATTGCTGAGTTGGCAGACAATGCAGCAGCGGCTATTGACAAGGAACCGCAAAACGACGCAGCAATTGCAGAGTTAGAAAACCCAGTAAATCAATTAGCAGATACAGTGGATAAAATACAGAATAAAGTTGAAATGAATACGGTTGGGGTCAACACTAGTGGATCATATACAAATCAACCTTATACTAAAGTTGGCTTTCATACAACGGGCGTCAATACAACTGAAAATGACAATTATGAACCTACAACTGATGTACGCGCAATTGCATTACGTGCAAGTATGCCATACATGTTGGAAACGTACAGAACTAAGCCCAGTATAACTGAGGTAAATACCACCAAAATAAATACAATTGGTTATATGACAAATGGCCAAACTAAAACTGGAATTGTTACAACTGAAGTTGTTACAACAAAAGTTATCACCACTAAAGTGACCACAACGCAACTTAAAAATACATGCGACAAAGCTGAGGATGAAGAGGAGGAAGTATTTGTAGATTGCCTAACAAATATTCCCAAAGATTATGAAAACTATTTGAAAAGAAGATCAAAAAAACCACGCCGTAGGGCCATTGTGGATGCAAAAACTTTTGCTGCAACTACAATAACGGAGGACAAGCAACCGCTGACCAAAACAACTGCAGTGCAAACTAGTAAACTAAATTTATGTGCTAAGGAAGAAGAAATTTCAAAACCCGCTGCTGTAGAAGGCAAAGATACTGCTTGCCAGACAAAATCAGTCAGTTCAAGTGATAGCCTAGAACCAGTTGTTAGTGAATCAGAAGTACCCAGATTGCGGCCAAGTGGTGGTACGGAACCAGTTGATAGTGAAGCAAAAGTATCCAGATTGCGGCCAAGTGGAGGTACGGAACCAGTTGCTAGTGAAGCAAAAGTATCCAGATTGCTGCCAAATGATGGCACAGAACCAGTTGTTGGTGAATCACAAGTACCCAGAATGCTGCCAAATGATGGCACAGAACCAGTTGTTAGTGAAGCAAAAGTACCCAGATTGCGGCCAAATGATGGCACAGAACCAGTTGTTGGTGAATCAAAAGTGCCCAGATTGCGGCCAAGTGTTGGCGTAGAAAAACCAAAAATAGGCAAATTGGCATTAAGTGGCAATTTAGAACCAGTTAAAGAATCAAAAATACCCAGATTGGGTACTAGGTACCGTGCTCTGCCAAGCAGCAAGCCTAAATCTTTAACATCAACTGACTCTGCTAGTACAAACGCTAGCTCTTATGTTAGCAAGCAAACTGAAACAACGAACTCGTGCATCTCTAACGAAAATGCTTCGCTTGATGCAACAGTTGATACCGATTCCGATGCTTCAACTAGTGGTACGCAATTTCCTAGGCTTAAAAGTTCCAGAACGCGTTTGTTAATTGATCAAAAAAAAGCGGCTGAGAAATCTGCTAATGAGCAGAATACCGACACCAAAGCAGCTGCACCATCAACACAGAATGTGCCAGAGAAGAAAAAACAGCGCACGGGTGCTGGCGATGCAATGCGTAAATCGAGAATTCCAGTATATGCGGGTAGAAAATTTATAAATGAAGTGGAAATGTCGACAGAAGAGCTCAATACGCGTGCAAAGGAGCTCATACCCACAGACATATTAAATGATTTGGGCAGCACTAACTACAGATTGCGCATGTCGGGCTGTGAGCGTTTATATGATCTGCTGACGCAATATAAACAAAATGTGCCAGGAGTATCGCAGACCATTATGCGCACAATAAGCGAGATGAAACCTGGCCTAAATGTAAGTCATTTCTTATACTAACTAATTATTGCCTAACTGTTGACTTGGAAACTCTTAAGTAAAGAATGTGCACTTCTACTCACTACAAAATTTGTGCTCAATTAACACACACCGAGTACTTAAAAGTATCTTATCTTCTTATCTTATCTTCTGCATGCTAACATTTCAAATTTTCAATTTTTTTTCAATTTTATTTATTCCTTACATCTACACATATAATGAAATAATAGTAATACCTACCATATGCGAGTATATACATATACTTTTTTTTATAAAAATTACTAATATTGCTCTATATCATAACTACAGGATGTGAATCTCAAAGTCTTAAATGCGAAACTCAATATTTTGCGCAAGGCAACTGAACTGCTTCGTCCAAGTGCTACGGTTATTGGACCTATAATTGGCGAAGTGACCTACAAATTAGCTGACAAGGTGAACTCGGAGGCAGCCGGTGAGTTGCTCTCGGCCTTTGCTGAAGCCACAACACAAGAGTACGTTGTAAATCACGTATTAGATAACGCTGCGCAGCAAGAAGCACCGGAAATACTACAACATTCATTGCTGTGGATTAAGCAATCCATTGTAGAATTTGGCTTCCAATTACCAAAATATGCCTTCATACACAAATTACGTGCCGTTTTACCACATAAGAATGTCAAAATACGGAAAGTGGCTATTGGTGTGATTGGTGTTATGTCTCAGTACATAGGTCGGTATTTAGTAAATTAATTTTTTAAAAACAGCATAGGAAAATGCATTATTTCATTAATAGATAAACAAGTTTTGCAAACCAGTTTCTGCATGGAAGGACCCGTTTTGCGAAAGGAGATCGAATTGGAAATACTGAAATATGAGCATAAAGAAGCAGAGGAACCAATTCGTCGCTGTACAACCAGTTATATCTCTTAAAAATGCCATACAATAACTCTTTTTTTACAAAACACGGCACACTTTGAATATTTATTATAAGCACCATATTTTTGAATTACGTATATTCCAATTCTTCTGAGTTGAGCAATTTTAACACAAAACAAACCCAAAATTCAAACCCTATGAGCAGTTAATGGACAACAACAAAAAATTAATGGTTTGGCTACGGAGAACATATATTTATTATACGAAGCAGACATTTTACTTAAAAGTTATTACAAATTTTTTTGAATTTTATTAAAACAAATTTTAGTGAACACTACATGTGAATTTAATTTCTTTTATATTATAATTATTATCGCTGAAATTACATATGAAACAGGCTTCGATCAATGAAGGTAAAAGCTCTCGTA
>JXPL01006189.1:0-10000 GCA_001015235.1 Sphyracephala brevicornis | reverse complement strand
TTTACGATCAACTAACGTCCACATTAAACGGCATCAGCAGACGTGACATCTTAATACTCATAGGCGACTTTAATACGAAAGTGAGCAACAACAACACAAATACAACCGAAAGCACGGCTCGATATGGACTAGACAACAGAAGCGACAATGGTGTTAGACTCATTGAAATATACCAAACCAACAACCTAGTCATAGGTGGCACCCTCTTCTCCCACAAGGACACCCATAAATATACTTGCACATCACCTTATAGAAGCACACGCAACCAAATATATTATATATGCGTAAGCAAAAGATGGAGCAGCTCACTCATGGACGTCTGAAATAGCGAATCAGTGCACAACACTGCAACAAGAACCTGTACATGGGACGACATAGCAGCAACACACAACCATGCGGCAATAGAAAGACTCGGCAGACATGAGAAGAAAATGTGGTTATCTGATAAGACATGACAGTTAATAGCGCAAAGAAAAGAACTAAGCTAAGCGCCCTAAACACGACCAACAGGCAAAAATACCAATTAGTTGCAAACAATCTAAAGAATAAAGCGAAAGCTCCTAAGCAAACTTACTGAAGAAGAAGCAAGAAATAACAATATGCGCAAACTTCATCAAACAATGAACAAGCTCGTCAATCAGAAAGCTCTCCACCAACAATCAATCAGGAGCCGTGATGAAACCATGGTAACCTGTTAGGAACAATTGAATAGATGAAGGGAGCACTTCGAGAAAATCTGCAACACTATGCAGACCACTACACGAAATGATGAGTAACAAAGTGGGATAAGAGGGATCCCAATTTTGCCCCCTTCTGTCAGAGAAATCAAAGATACCATTAGCAAGCTAAAGCACAACAAAGCAGCCGATGAAGACAATCTCTACTCAGAATTGATCGTCGCAGACACAAAATTAGCAGCGGAACTCCTCCATGAGCATATATCACGCGCAAGGGAAGAGGAAAGCCTACTGGTTACGTGGAAGAAAGTTTTCATCGTAAAAATCCCGAAAAAGGGCGATATTCCTGATTGCAATAACTGGAGGGGTATCACATTTTTCAACGCAATCTACAAGATCATCGCTATCATCATACATGAGCGTATTTAGTCAAAAGTTGAAAACACGCTTAGAAATGAACAGGCGGGCTTTCGGCCAAACTGTTAATAGACTTCAAGAAGGCATTCGAGAAGCATACCACAGGAGGTTATCAACATCATACAAGCATTATATGATATACTCCGAACTTTCAGTTTTGCACAACAACACCACTAGAGCCATTCACCACCAACGCAGGAGTCAAATAAGGTTGCCCATTATCGCCGCTGCAGTTTACACTGGTACTAGACGACGCCATGAGGCAAGTTTAAATGGTTATGAGAAGGATAACATGGACCCTTAATAGCCACCTTGAAGATCTGGACTGTGCGAAAGGCATATGCCTTCCGTCACATAAGGGCAGTGACATGCAAGAAAAGTTGCAAAAACTAAAACAATTGACACGTACAGCAGGCCTGGAAATCAATATCAATAAAACAAAAGATGACGAATGAGTCATCGATGCTCAGCCTATAGTATTTGTGAGCACTTTCTGCTATCTAGGTAGCGTCATGACCACAGAGAGAAGCACTCGAGATGGTATCGAGAACCGTCCGAGCAAAAGCAGCATTCAGCCGACCTCACCCAATTTAGAGTAATAGTTACACATCGACGTGCATCCAAAATGAAGGTATTCAAAGCATGAGTAAAATCAACGCTATGTGGTTGTGAAACAGACTTAAAGCAAATAATACCATAGCCAGACTCTAAACATTCGCAAATAAGTGCTAAAGAAGAATCCTCAAGATATTTTGACCCAACACCATCAGCAAGAAAGAATTGTGACGGTTACTTGTAGGTAATCACTAGAAGATCGCTAGGTGGAATCCAAAAGGCTCAAGAAGAGATCGCAACTCAAGACAGAAAAATGCGGCCTAACAAGCAAACTTGCGAGTCTGAGTCAGATCAGGGCCAGATGGAGGCTACGGGTGGATGCCCTATGCCCCCTAGTGGAGTGAAAGATGCCAACTGAGACTATAGAATTAATAGCGGAGACAACTTTCTGCAACAGCTTGATAGCTACGCTAGCCAAGAACCATACATTAATCTGTACGGGTGACTTCAATGCCAAAGTGGAATCCAATGCCCCCAACTTCAAACATGTCTTAGGAAGTGAAGGTATTGGCTCGAGAAATTCAAACGTTCCAACGTTCAGGGCTTATTGTCGGTGGAACGATCTTTAAATACAAAGTTTGTCATAAAACCACGTGGATCTCGTCTGAAGCAAATCATAAAATAAAACGGATCAAAATGGAAGACCTGCCTACTCGATACGTGAGATATGTACGACAGAGTGGGATATCGGCTCGGACCGTCAGCTTATTCTTGCAGTACTTTAACGAAGAATTACCCGACGACTGGCTATAAGACATATTTGTAATGGTCCCAAAGAAGGGAGATCTGTCACTGTGCAAACCGAGGCATCATGTTACCTTTAATACCATCGAAAGTTCTGTGTAGAATAATTCTCAATCACAAAGGCTTTTTTTTATCAATCAATTGAAGACTATTTCAGAGTCCCCATACTGATTCCCTGTATCGACTTATTGATTCAGAATTTAACAGATAAATTTTTGGTCAATGAAGATGTTCAGCCCACTCTTCAACTACTTCTTCTGGGACAAACATAATGGAAACGAGTTGGAAAAGTTAGATTTGCTCTTTTCAAGTTTTTAATGCCCTTTAAAATTATACAATGGAATATGAACGACTATTTTAATTATTTTAATGAATTACTATTATTGGTAAAAGACAAGTACAGAAGTAATTCACATTCAAGAAACACTCATTCCGTCTTATTCTCGCCAAGTAATTATACCTTAAACAAATATTGGGTATTTCCATAACTTAAGTATAAAGAACACTGGGAACCAAGGGATTGGGACCCTGGTTAAACGTAATATTCCAAATAGGTATACATATCTCTTACTCGACTTTAAAATTTCCATCTTTTTCTTTATACCAACCAATGTCCGTTTTGTCAAAAAAGGATATTCTTCCATCCATTTATAATTGTAAATCAATTATTATTACAGGAAATTTCAACGCTTGGAGCACACTATGGGGCTCATCTAATACCAACAAAAAAGGTGAAATAATTGAGAATGCCGCAAGTCTTACAATCCCAAATAACGGTTCCCATACCTATTTCTCTTCCCATAGAACATTTAAACAAGTTGACGGATTTCAGACATCCTTTTTGGCAGCGACCATGTACCATTAGTCACACATTTTTTTAACCTACATCATCCTGAACTTCCCAGAAGTCTTGCCAAACTTAAAACCGACTTAGCAGATTGGGATCTTTTCCAATCAGAATGCTGCAAAAACTTTCAAAATTGGTCCCTTTGTGACATTAATCAATGTGCTACCAAAATTGCAAAAGTAATTAGGTAAGCGGAAAATTTCAAAAAAAACATCAATAAAGTTAATAAAACACAATAGAGTAGAGGTTACATCTGCCCAGAATATAGCCGAAGTATTTGCCCTCACGTGGTGAAATTATTCCAATGATAAAAACTTTTCCAAACAGTACACATTCAACAAAAAGCATTCATTATCAAAAAACTATAACGTATTTATTTTATCTCCTGATACTAACTGGTTAGATGCAATTTCTCTTTCTTCGAATTCTAATTTTAAATGCTAATTCTAATTAGCACTGTAATATGCAAAAGGTAAGACTCCTGGATACGATTATATCTCGTACCCCATGCCAAAGAAATATTTATAAACTCAAGGTCAAATATAGAAGAAGAGTGGACCAGGTTCAACAACAGTTTTAAGAAAAATCAATTCGTTCGTTTGAGAATAGGCCACACACTACTAACCTACGAACATCTCCTAAATGGTTTCGTATCTCCGAACTGTCATTTTCGTGGTAGTAATTTATAAGTGGATCATATTCTTGACAGCTACACTTCCTTAGTAATTATCAGAAATCTTTTAACAAATTTATTAAAAACCATTTCTTTAAATAATATAATAAAAATTTATAATTATATCAAATATTGTAATTTAATAAATTGTATTTAATATGATAATAATTTATCTAAGTTATATAAGTTGCATGTCGAGTCGCATGCTTTAGTAGCTAATACTCTTAATATAATAAATTTTAGATTAATATTGTAAATGTATTTCTTAAAATATTTCAATACATACGTAAGTACAGGCATCCCTCCTACAACGCGGGTTTCTATAACACGTTTTCGCTACAACGCAATTCCCAAAATGCGAAAATTTTCCTAAAACGCAACTCTNTTTATTAACCGATCATTAAATCCAAGATCTATTTAACGATGCAACAAAAACAACCCTCCAGTGGATTGGAGAGCCCACAAAAAAGCATGGATGACANAACGCAATTTTTTTCAAATATTTAATATTTTAATTTAAAAATAATTTTTATTTCGAAAAACGAAAAAACAGTTCCTGGCTTTAAAGTTTCCAAGGATCTAATAACATGTGCTGTGCAGTAATGCGTCTGGTGATTTTATGACCAAGCCAATGTTTATTAACCGATCATTAAATCCAAGATCTATTTAACGATGCAACAAAAACAACCCTCCAGTGGATTGGAGAGCCCACAAAAAAGCATGGATGACAGCTAGTTTATTTAATGATTGATTTTATCATTGCTTTGTTTCTGACGTAGAAAATTATCTAAAAAAAAAGAACTTAGCATTTAAAGTTTAACTACTTTTAGATAATGCGGCATCCCATTCAACTGATTTAAGTCATCCTAATGTTCAAATCGCATTTTTACCGCCCAACACTACATCGCTTTTACAGCCCTTAGATCAGGGCATAACAGCAACATTCTATATACGCAAATCATTTCAGTTACTATTGAAGAAAATGGAGTCCGCAAATATTACGGTCAAAGAAATCTGGAAACAGTTCTCAATTTTGAATTGNCAGATTTAGTGACAATGACAAATGAAGTATTATCGGCTGGAGATAGCTCTGACGATCTGTCCGATGTAGAAAACAAAAACTAAAAAGAAGAGAAAGTTTTAAATATGGCAAAGCAGTTAGAAGAATACATTTTAGAGAACGATCCTCTAAGGGATATAGCAGAAATATTAAAACGAAATCTTCAAAATAACTTATCTCCCTATCAAGAAATTTATGAAGATTTACGAAATAAGTGCAAACTTCATTAAAAGATTTTTTCAAACCAATAATCGTCGAAAGGATGCCCGAATCTGATAGTGGATCAAGATCAGATTTTGAACTAGTACGAACAAAACGTTCGAGAAAGTTTGGTGCTATTTTGATTTTAATTTATTAAATCTTTCAACTTGAATATGTTACGTAAAATTGAAATTTTTGTTTTGTTTTGTTTTTGTTAAAATAAATGAAGTGTTATTAAATTACATAATATGTTGTNTACAACGCGGAATTTTTTAGGAATAAATCTCCCGCGTTGTAAGAGGGTTACCTATATACACATTGTACTTACATTAAAACAAATTTTGTGCCCATTTACATATCGCACTGTATCTAGAAAACCGTCAAAACTAAAAATTTGTAAAATTTGAGTTAAGACTTTTAAAAAAAAATTCGGTTTCGCCAAATCCTCATTTTGTAATAATAAAAAGAAGAAAGGATCAATTATAACGTCAAAATAGTTTCTCAGGTACTGAAAAAAGGGGTTACAAACTAATAAATATTATCCTATAAATAAATTCACTCATAGGGAAAAGTATAAGAGTTACATGCCAAATAAATGCAAACAATTCGACTTTTTTGCATGTAATGGGTGGCTAAACAAATCCAATAAATGTTATAGGGTGCGTTTCGAAAGAAAAATTATCACGACAGCCAGAATAGATGAACCCATCAATTAAGCAATAATCAATAAATTTTAATTGTGTGCTAATCAAACATACCATGCCGACGAATCAGTAATCCTGGAAACTTTCTCTGCAACATCGATTAGAATGATTCACATGTCGTAGTCTTACAATTACGTTCGTTGTGGTCTTAGAAGCATAGAAGATGCTACGGGTTAAGGACGATCCAAAAATGTCACTACACCACAATACGATGCTAAAGAATAATCAGAAAAATATTTTCAAATACCACTTGGTCTCCCAAGATGGATGTTATGATTGCTCATAATTACTATAAACACACTCATGTGACAACTCGAAACTGTCAGTCCGGTGTGAAAAATATAGGTATATTTTGAGTTAAAGGGACTACTATAGAAAGCGACGTTAGCTGGTAATATCAGCTAAAATTTTTAAATAACTTTGCGATTTAAATTTGCGCACAAACTAACACTTGTGCATCTATTGTATTTAAAACTAAAATAATCCTTAGTCTTTATTTTCATAAGAACACTGTCTGTAATTATTTCCAGTTTATTACCAATTACAAACACATCATATCAAGATTTATTTTGTGTATTAGAATGTAAGAAAAACAGTATATAAACTGAAAATACTCTTATAATAAATAATTATTTTACAAATATTCACCGAGTTCACTTCATATTTTAATAGATAGCGTCTATTGAGTATTGAGGCATATTTTTACCAAATTTAATATAAATTAAAATAAATTGATATATTTCAATCAAAAACAACCTGGAAGTTATTCTACTTGATTTTAACTAAAAATAAAAAAACTTAGGTGGAGAGACGGATTTGTGCACTATTTAATTGAATAAAAAAAAAAATGTTTTTATTAAACCAAAAAAAAAAAATTGGCAAATCCATCATTACCACTTCCACGTATTTGAAACACAAACTCTTCGTCTCTTCATGACACACAAAATCTGAATAATACTCAATCTCCACACTCAAATAACACTCATGACATCCACTCAAAACCAATTCTCCATAATAACACTTAATCGGACACCAACTGCACCCATTTAAAGAGTAAACAAACTGATCAATCTCTCCATCACAGAATATTATAGCTGAACAAAGCTTCCTAGATTCACTATCTCCTATATCAAACACACAAAATGAAGTGCCAGAGTGCCAGAGACGTGCACAAAATCAAAATATTTGAAGAAAGTTATCTCTAAAGCAGCTAGAAATTCATATGTATACATGTTCTTCCATATGATTTATTAAAACAATATACATACTTCATATACTATTTAGATATTTTATGAAATATTTTGATCAACCATATGTTTGAAATTTCGTGTAACATTCTTGGTTCATTCGCGTTATAGTGAAAATCGTCATTATATATATTATATTTTATATATTTGGTTGTGTTGTTTCGAAATATACTTTTTCTATTCATTCAAGCCAGTTGTCAAATTATACAAAAAATACCATAAGGCCATTATAACAGAAATAAAGTTGGACAATTTTAATATTGCATGTATTTTGGTTGATTTTAAGTAAGTGCAAAAAATAACTAAAAAGAAATTATTTTATTGAAAAACAGTTGACTGATTCAAAGATTTAACAAAATTCCCGAATATTAATACTTTCTTTACAATTTTGTTTTTTTTTTGCGATTCTTATGCGGCATTTGTTTTAGCTAAACATGAAACACAACTTCGACGTCGATATCAATCTGTAACGGGTAGAATAGAGGAAAAGGTTAAAAGGTGGGCAATTTTTGCGTCGTGTAAATATAATTGCATGTAGTAATGATGATAATAACTTAGATGTAGTTTATGCATCGTTGATAGATATATTTAAGGTGGCTTTGAATTTAGTTCCTAACAATTTTGTTAGCTATTATTGTGGTCCTATGAATCTTCGTTATAGGTTTTGTATGGCCAAACATTTTCAATCGGAAATTACGTCAAGGGATAGAGATGGTTTTACACTGTGTTTACCCTTAAGGGTAAAGTAGCTCTACCCGCTCTCATTCAGAATGACTTTTTTAATTCACTATGTCAGGGGCTTGCCTCAATCTAAGAATTATTTTGAGAATATTCGTTCATATAATTCTGCATTTGCTATGGTTAGCTCTGAAGCGAAAGTTCAAATTTCAAAATACATAAGGTATTTTATGTCAGTACCAAATGATCAAGCGCCACGGTACTCACAATTATATTTTTATGATGTTGATACTGCTAATCAACAAAGATTGATTGAGCAATCAAATGCAGGATGTATGAGCAATTGCTGCGTGAAATTTCTAATCAGTTGAATCGTGTTAATCCTTTTATTAATTCGTTTTATGCAATGAAAGAATGTTGCAACAGAGTACAAAATCGAAATGTCGATGTTTTTATGGTTATCAAAGTGAATATAACAGATGATTTTTGTCGTTTCAATGATGCTACTCGAACTGATGTGGCCGCGATATTTACCACTATAGAAGGGAAACCACCATATCAGCGGGATAGCTTTGCATTTCCCAGAAATAATGCGCTATTACTGCACGTTTCAATTTGTTATCCAACTTTGGAACCTTTGGCTTATCCATTGCTTTTTCCTAATGGTGACACTGTTATCTCCCCAAAACGTCCACAGCGGATAATCCTCGAATAAAAATATCCAANGAAATGTCGATGTTTTTATGGTTATCAAAGTGAATATAACAGATGATTTTTGTCGTTTCAATGATGCTACTCGAACTGATGTGGCCGCGATATTTACCACTATAGAAGGGAAACCACCATATCAGCGGGATAGCTTTGCATTTCCCAGAAATAATGCGCTATTACTGCACGTTTCAATTTGTTATCCAACTTTGGAACCTTTGGCTTATCCATTGCTTTTTCCTAATGGTGACACTGTTATCTCCCCAAAACGTCCACAGCGGATAATCCTCGAATAAAAATATCCAATTGTCAATATGCTGCATACCGACTTGCAATCCGAGATGATTACAGTCTTTTACATCATTCTCAAAAATTATTTTTGCAATGGATTGTTGATCAGTATGTGCGCATAGAGGGTGGTAGATTGCATTTTATTAGACAAATTCAAGCATCTCTACGTTGAGATCTGTATAATAGTTTCACCAATTTCTTAAAGTCAAACCGAAATCAAGATGGCCCTCCTGTGCCTCTTAGTAAGAAAGTAATTATGCCTGCTTCGTTTATCTGCTCTCCAAGAAATATGTATCAAAATTTTTTAGATGCAATGGCAATTGTTCAAAAATTGGAAACCATCTTTGTTTATTACCATGACCTGTAATCCGAAATGGCCTAAAATTGTATAAATTCTTGAAAACACCGAGAATAGCAAATTCCGTTCAGAAATTATTGTGCGCATATTTAAAGCAAAATCAAAAGTNCTCCAAGAAATATGTATCAAAATTTTTTAGATGCAATGGCAATTGTTCAAAAATTGGAAACCATCTTTGTTTATTACCATGACCTGTAATCCGAAATGGCCTAAAATTGTATAAATTCTTGAAAACACCGAGAATAGCAAATTCCGTTCAGAAATTATTGTGCGCATATTTAAAGCAAAATCAAAAGTATTGATTGACGCAATCATGTTGAAGCAAATATTTGGCAGAGTGGTTACAATTATTTACACAATTGAGTTTCAGAAAAGGGGTTTGCCACATGCTCACATATTAGTCACTTTGCGAAATGAAGATAAAATTGTTGGACCTATTGATATTGATTGAGTCGTGTGTGCTGGAATACCCGATCCTATAACACATCCTCAATTGCATGAAATAGTTCANACGTTGCAATCAAGGAGCATTCACTTAACAAACGATATGTCGTTCCATACAATCCATATTTATTGGTCAAATTTAATTGTCACATTAATGTTGAAGTATGTATCTCGGTCCGAAGTGTCAACTGCATTTATAAATATGTGTACAAAGGTTATGACAGTGCCACATTTTAAGCAGGTGGTGCCCCTGATCAAAACCTTAATTTGGGCGAAGTTACAAATTATTTGAATTGTTGTTGTTAGTTCGACAGAAGCAATGTGGCGGATATATGA
>JXPL01006179.1:0-10971 GCA_001015235.1 Sphyracephala brevicornis | reverse complement strand
CTTACTTGGAGTTTCGATTTTCGACATAAAAATTTTGTTTCAACATACATTAAACCAATTATTTTTAAAGAAATGCGTCCACCGGTAAATCTACGATCATTCATGATTGGTTTAACCGTAAATATCAATTATTCGGAACGATAAAGAAAATTCAGTTTTTATTTTTCATCCGATTACAGTCGGACTTCGGTTATCCGTAATCGGGATAACAGAAAACATTNTTTCGATTTTCGACATAAAAATTTTGTTTCAACATTAAATCAATTATTTTTAAAGAAATGCGTCCACCGGTAAATCTACGATCATTCATGATTGGTTTAACCGTAAATATCAATTATTCGGAACGATAAAGAAAATTCAGTTTTTATTTTTCATCCGATTACAGTCGGACTTCGGTTATCCGTAATCGGGATAACAGAAAACATTAATTATACGGCAACGATCAACATTTTATTATTTTTCCGGAATTCGATTATTGGTAATTGGATTAATCAGAAACATCAATTATCCGGGAACGTGAAAAAAAAGTTAGTTTTATTAAGACAAACACGTTGCTAACAAATGCACATTGTAAAATACAACAACATTTATTTATTAAGCAGAAATCATCAATAGAACAATATAAAATTCAAACTCAACCAATCGGGAAATTCTATTTTCCATAAGGGCTCCGGTTCCGGACCCGACAATACCGGATGATCGAGTTCCGACTGAATTTATGTTTTTTACATTATGAGCGCAAAAGTTTTGCAGATGATTTGCTTACAATTCTTAAAAAGTTGCTCTCAATAGGCAGGAAGAAAGATATAGTATCTTCATGGTCGTTACAAACAACAAAACAAAAGTCATCCTCATGCATCGGTACAACAAAATAGTGTCGAAAATCAAAAAAAAAAAACTCATTTAGAATGTGTATTCAAAAATCAAATAAAGTGCAAGCGAACAGTTTCCTAGTGAGCTAGAGCATGGTTGGATTAATGTGACCCAAAATATGAATTTTTTATATTAAAAAACAACAAAATTTTCGTTTTTTTTTTAAAACATTATTTCTTTAATGGCAGAAACAGCAGCAGTTTTTTTATTTTTCATTTTCTTAAGTGCATACGACATACATTGTGAAGTATTTAAAAGTGATGAAATGTTTACATTTTTGCATTTGTTTTGCGTTCAAATTGTATATTTTTTTACGCTGATTTCAGATTGAACTTTCTTTGATACATATGTACATATTCATTAATGTATATTTGAATAATTTTACACATATACTCGTATACCAACACTTTCATTTTATATTGTTTTTTAACGATTCATTTCTGTTTTTCATATTTCATTGTTATTTATTATAACGTGTACGAGTATAGAATATTTGAAAAACTATAATAAACGGGTCAAGACTGCTCATGACGTTGGTAGTGATTGTTCTGACTATATGTTTTTCGTTGTTGTATTGAAAACTATTGTTTACCATTTTATTATAAATTAACTGGCAATTTAGTTCAATTATACATAAAATAGTTTAAAGATTGAAACGAATCATCTATGTACTCGTACACATTAAATACATACAAACTTATACAAAACAAGCATTGCCTAAATAATTTCCAGTAAATGCAAACAAATCCTTTCGACGTTGGTTGGAGCGCTTAAGGCTAACCAGCAAATTAGTATAAATAATAAATAAATCAAATAAAGTCAAGAGTCAAAACCACAAACTCAAAAGGATACTTTTATGCAGTTACTTATAATAAACTCACTTCTAAATAATCCAACAAATGAGCCTATTTTATGAGTTTCTGTGTATGTGACAAGCAATTGAAAAGTATTAAAAACAAAAACAAAAGAGTTATAAGCAAATATTGTAGGTAATCCGAGCATCATGTACGAGTACTGCTTACTTTTCAACAATATGTCTGTTGCATGTATTGTTATTACTGTTCTTTTATTTATTTAAAATTAAAATTAAAATTTCAAATTATAAAGAAACAACAAAAAAAAAACAAAAACTTCAAGAATAATAGATAAATAAAGCGATATGAATTTGTATAACGCAAAAAAATAATTGATAACTGCTAATAACCTTATATATTTGGCGCTCTCTAATTATAATTAGAGATAATAATTATCTGTTGAATACAGCAAACAATTATTTAAAAAAAATATTTTTTATATAATAATTACGCAATATTTAGCACTACGTTTCGATAAAAACTGCAAAATAATTATAATTAGAAAAATAATTCTAAAATTTTTATAAAAGTATAAAATATATGCTTTTCAGTTCATTCTAATTTAGCCCTAAGTTAAATAATAATATTAACTTTCAATATTAACATATTTCACACAGCTAAATATTTAGTTAAGTAGTTATTTTCTATATCTTAGTTCAATTGTTTAATACAACCGATTGTTTAACTTGCAGACTCCCACACAATACCAGAGGACATCAACACAGTACAAAGTACACATTTCACGATTTAGCAAAGCTTTAAAAAGTAAAAGTTGATTTTAAAATTATAAAATTTAAAAAATTATATCAATTTATATAACTACGGGGAAAAGTTTAACTCTGATCCCTACTATTATGATATTTGTTACTTACAGTTTATATATAAAAACTATTCTATGTGTCACTGGGAGTAAGTACATTTTTCGAAGGTGCTAGATAGCGTTTTTGTGGAAGTGTTTGGATTGTTTGAAAATCAGTAAAAACTAAGTAGTTGTAGGCTGACACAAAAGCCTAAAATCCCAATTTTTGTTGTTTTTGAAATTGAGCCTAATAAAATGCACATTATGGCAAATATTTTTCCTATGTCTAAAATATTTTGTATGCAATTACACAAACAATTAAACACATCCCTCAGAATATGCGCATTATTAATGTCATTAAGAAGTTGAAAAACACACAAACACTGAAAAATATTATTGTGTTAAAATGAAACTATGACGTGAATAAGAAAATAATCCACAAATTGAATTTGTGCAACCATTGCGCTAAACAAAGAAAAAAAATTAGCGTTAAATAAGCTTGGGGTTCTATTGAAGTAGTTTTATGTTTTGTATGCTAAGTTGTCAAAAGTTTGTATGCGATAAAAATTACAAAAAATATTAAAAAAAATGAAATGTACTGGGATGTCCTGACATAAGAAATTCTCTGAGCAGTTCTGACTCGAATGTCAACTAGGTTTTCCTGGATTATGAAATAAATTTTATACGTCGATTAATTGAACACTCAGAGACTACATAAAGACTTAAGTACATTGTATTAATTCATGTTCTCTAAGTAACATTTCATTACAGCCTTTGTTTTATATTATACAAAAGGTATCAAATATAGTTTTCTAACATTGACAATTTAAATTTTCTTTTCTTTGTCTTAGCTATTTTGTTGCTTTGATTATTTAGGTATTAGTTCGCTGAAGTAAATTATTCTGTTTGCATAAAATGATTCAAATATAAACCTGGCAACACTTTAGTGCTGTCATAAAGAAACAGCTGATATATGATAACATTTGTGATTATTAAACATGAACAATTGCAGGTATAGATTGGAGGACAACTGAACTACACATTTTCATCATATACAACGTTTACATGTGCTTGTTTAACGTTGCATGTTTGAAATTTAAACTTTGCTGTTTACATGTTCTTATTTGGTGTTGGAGCATTTAGCATTTTACGTTTCCTTTTCTACATCATTCTTGCACAACGCTGTCGTTTTTTGGTTCGTGTATGAATAAAATTGTTTAATTATACAAAAATGAGTGATTACAATATAGAAAAAGTTTTGTCAAAAAGTTTTTGTCGCCGCATAAAAATTATTACCCCATTGATGTTATTTAACCAAAAATCAAGTTTTTAAGAATAATAAAATTTTATTGTTTCTTTGTTTACATCTGCTTTTTCGCATTCACAATTATATTCACTGCGAACCTCCTTATGAAATCTCTTGTTTTTGTACTTTTGGCAGATATGACAAGGATACAGCATAAATTTCGCACCTTAAAATATGCAAGGTTTGCAAGAACGGTATGAAAATACAATAAACGTTTAACAAGAAGAATTTGTATGGGCAAAAAGAGCACAGAACAGTCGTTTAGCCCTTAAAACAGTGGTTAAACAAGCACATGTAAACGTAGTATTACAAACACTTTAGGCATATTGCAAATATTTTAGGTATACTCAACTGTGTGTCTCTAGCCGCAGTTATGAAACTTATCGAGCAATTGGTAGAAATTGAATCGGTTTTTGCATTAGTTTTGTGCCTTTTGCTGATCAAGTTTTGCATTTTTCATTAAACCCCATCACACTTTCAATCATCCATCCATTTTGTGTTTGATAACCACATTACTGCAATTAAATTTTCTTAAGTATTTGTAATTAAATGTACGAGTATATTGATTTATTTCTTGTAATTTCTTTTTATTACAATTTATAAAATATATTTTTCGGATTTAATAACAATTAATCGAATATTTATCGAAATTTAATAAATTTTAGCTGTCACAAGCGCTCGTGCGGTGCATTTCTTTCTTTTGAATTTCACATTTTTTGTTTACTATTTTACTTTCACAATTTGCACGTTTAAAACACCTTTTTTGCTATGAGATTAATTTTTTATATTTTTGGTATGGAGTGGCTTTTGACCATTTTGATTGGTATTTTCTTACACATATATTTTTCATTATTATTATGCAAGCTGTGTTGAGTTGAGACACGAGCTTATGAGTTTCATGCCACACCCTCTAAATGCGTGTTTTACAACTTTTTTTTATTATAAAGTTAATTAAATTTTTTTTTTTAATTAATTACTTCGCATTATTGAAACCCTGACCTGTGTTTGTAAACATTTAATTGCATGAGAATTTTCTTACTCATATTCCCTTGTAGGTGGTTTTAATTTTCAAAGTGTTAATCACTTAATGAGTCAACAGCGTTTTGTATTGATTTAGATACACAAAGCAACTTATAATTACTTTTTAATTTCTATGCACTCAGCTAATCAACAATCCCCCTTTTAGCCAGAGTGTCGTAATGACTTGTTTTCTGCGTAGTTTTCCAGCGCCTGTCTGCAAAAATTATAATTAAGCATGTTTTCATGCTTCAGTAACTTCACATGTCAACAACGTATAAGTTCCACGTTAAGTGCAGATACACAACTCACTTAACTGCTGCTGAAAACTTGGTAGATAGTCCGAAGCCAAAGAAAACAATTGGTAATTGATTTTTAAATTGTTTTATGGAATTTTCTTATTACATTGGGCTTAAAACTTTAGTCATCAAAAGTGAAAATCTTAGTTTTTCAATTGGTTTAATTACTTGTTTTTATTCAAAAGTTGTTCTAATGTGGAATAAAGATTTTTAAAATTAATATAAAATAAATATGTTAGTTGCAATAAGTTTTACAGATAAAGTACTATATATGTATATATTTAATTTATTAGGAAATAGTGGACATAATTTTCTTTTGTTCATTACTTACAAATAACAAATTGTTTGCAAAAATATGGTATGTAGTTGTAACTTATCGCACAGGACTATTATATCAGATATAATTTGAGTTTTATAATTGATTTGTCTTTCCCTAACAGGTAATGTACGTTTATTTTTTCATAGTAAATATAAATTTTGTCATTTCGTATGTGAACTTTAGAAGTTGTCTCTGTTACTGAAACAGCTCGACACGTTCTCTCTATCGCTAATTCATTGTAGTAATTCTGTTTTAATATTTTTAACTCTTAGCCAATAATTCGAACAACTTAATTGCCATAGTGTCAACGAGTAGTTCAAAACTAAAGATTTGTATAAACTCTTTTTATTAAAAGCATCGAAAAATAATCATAATAAACATTTAAAAATGCTACAAAAATATTTACATACTCGTATATGTATCAAAAATCCTTTTTAAGTACACTTGATTTTTTTGCAAACTGCGCGCATGCTTGTTCTTTCCTATCACAACTCAAAACACAAAAGTGCGAATGCAGTTAAAAGTCGTTGTTAACACGAACAACTACAAAATATATAAAGTGAACGCAGACGTTAAACTCTGAGCAGACGTAAGCAACAACAGAATGTATGCATTTTTTTAAACCATACACCATTATGACCGCTCACGAAGTGTTGTTTTTAGTATTGCGGCAATTGTTTTGAATATATCGCTTATTTCAATTGGGAGTAAATACTAGTACTTAATTCTTTAGGATATACTAGCAAATTTGCCAATTGTTCTGATCACTGATGTGAACGTATTTCGCATATGTATGCGCATTGCAGTATAATAAGAATAGATAGCACATATATGTATATATTCAATGCACATTAATACTTGTAATAATAACACCATGATTCTCGTTCATGTTGCATGGTTTTATTTAATTCTTATATTGAAAAATTTAATATATATAAAAAAATTTTAAACCGCTTGTGTTATGTTTATATATATGACGTACACATTTTTTTTTTGTATCTCTTAAGTATTTTTTAAGAAAAAATAAATTTATTATATTATTAAATTTATGATTCACCAATATTGACGTATGAAATTTAGTCTTAAGCATTTTAGATAATTAAAAATTGAACAGTTTATGACTAAAAATTTATTAATATGAACCGTTTTTTCTATTTTATTAATGCACTATTTGTATCTTACAGATAGATTTCCTCTCAAACGAAGAATTATTAACGAAATCATTCAACAAATGGTCACACAAACCAGTTTAGCCGTTTAAAGTAAGTTTTTCAATTTCCTTTAACTAGTTATTTTATTGTTTATTAATTTTAGGCTGAAATAAAGTGGTTTAAATGCAAAAACTATTTGTTCGAAATTACAAAAAGTAATTTAAAAAAAATCATAAAAACCAAAATTATGTATATTTATAGTTTTTTAATTGAATAGCATATCTCGTTCTAAGCTTTTGTAATTGGCTGCCACCCAATTATTGTTGCCAATACTAAAAACAAAACAAGAAAGTGCAAAGTTTTGTGGGCCAATTGATTTATTCTGTGCACCCGTCAGTTTGTTGGGTAAATAGTTTTAAATTACTTTCGAAATAAAAAGTATAGAATTGTAAAATTTTAAAATTGCTCAACAACAGACTTAGCTGACATTTTGATTTGCAATTAGAAAACATTTTCTGCATGTTTCTCGTAACAATCACACAATTGCAGCTGCAAAAACTTATCTATGATTTCTTTCTGTTGTAACGTTACGTATACGTATCTTATATCTTAAGTGTGTTTTTAAATTTATCGATGGTATTTAAAAATTTCATTTTCAATTTGATTTTATGTAATTATTTTCTGCAGTATTTGTTTTTCTTTTCTATTTGAGTTGCTCATACAAACTATTTGAGCTCTTAACTTGCAATATATTTATTCAATTGTATTTAATGCATTTGTTGTATTTTACTGTAATTGTGTTTCCATTGTTTTTTAATTGTCTGCAAATTGTACACTTTTTAGTTGTTACTGCCTGTTTTCATATCTCATGTCAGTTACATATTTCAGTCTTGACACTAGTTCAAGATATGTTCACTTATCAGACAAACTTCAAAGTTAGGTTGCATGAATTGCTTGTTTTAGTTGTAAACATGCGTGAGAATTCAATCAGTTTTTTTTTTTAATTAATGATAAATATTGATTATTAATGCAATTTGTTTTCCCATTGCTTATTGCTGATTATTTGCATTATTGTGACGTAATTTTAATTATTTGCATTATTGTGACACCATTTTAATTATTTCATTATTATTAAAGCTGTAGATATTTTTATATTGTTTTGCTTTAAACAACGAAAAGCTACATTTAATTCATATATTTTATAAGAACGTATTTTATATATTCGATTTTTATTTATTTTTATCCCTTCAATCGAACTTGTGAGTATAGAAGTGTAACGCATTCTACCACTACCTTCATGTACTGAACAGGGGCCTTTTGTTCTGTAAACAAAGTCAATACTTATAAAATAGTAAGTGTTTGAAATGTTATTCGTTAACATTTTCCTGCCGATTAATTCAAAACATTTATTTATAAACAAAATAAAAAAAAATAATCCTTAAATCATAGTTAATTTATTTCTATTTATGAGTGAACCTATCATTATTTCGGGCACTGTATATACATATATAAATACAGTAGTTCTCATATTTAAGATAAATACTGAAGTGTCCGACAAAAATCTTTAATCAATAGTTCGGGAAATTTTTCTTGTAATAAATCTTGAGATTTATTACTTATGAGATTATCAAATAGTCAAATATTATAAATTAAATCACTAATGTCATTTCCAAAATTTAAAAGAAAAATTGTTTTTATATATAGTATACAAAAGTCTTATAAGATTCCATTTTTGAAGTGGAAAATGTGGGAATGTATATACAGATAAACTTATATAAAACGTAAAGATATCGTTACCAGTTTTAATTGGAACCGAAATATGTTTTATAGTTTTTTTCAAATACTAATTGAATACATACATATTTATATAAAATTTCGCAAGTAAACAGTATCTATTTAGTTTAACAAAAATACTTTTCATATGTTCAAAAAATATAATCAGATAACTAAAAACATATGTTATGTCAAGAAAATCAAGTTTTAAACATTAGAATTTGTTTAGATAAAATATAAAATATACTAAATCATATAAATAAATCAATAAAAGCAGCGAGATTACAATTTAATTTTGTTGGCTTTGGCTGTGCACATTTACTTCAAGAAAATGTTTTTTCAACACTAAAATGCCACCTACTTTTCAATGTAATTCAATTTCCTATTGATTTCAATCAAATTAAAAGATACATTGCATTAGAAATACTAAATTAAGCACCATTTCTTTATCAGATAATTAATAGTACATTTCATTAGAATTGATATATAAAACACAATACGTGTCTACAATTTTATAGATGGTTGCGTGCATCCGACGGATGTTTAAACGCCATTAAACACTAAATATGTACACTAACTAAGTACACATACACGTGCATATTCATGTGTGAACATATACTCATATACTTTACTGTAGTCGAATACAAACAATCTAACAATTAAAGTGAAAATTGAAAGCGCATCTAAATTTAGAAGAAGAAAATTTTAAAAAAACTTAAGAAAATTAAAAAAAAAAAAAAATTTCATGAAAACGTAAAATAAAATTAAAGATTACTAAAAGTTATATAAAAAAATAAATATCTTTAGTTTAATAGCAAAAATTGTGTTAATTAAAGCAGCCAACCACACCGTGCTGTGCTACAATCGAAGTAATTGAATTGTGCGAAAAAATCGCGTTTCCTGTGCTTCAATTAACGAAGCGCACAATTAAATTTTGCAATAAAAAATTATAAGAACCGCAATAAATTGAATTTTTGGCACATCACTGAATGCGAATGTTTAACCTTTTATGGTCGTGGTTTTGCATAAAAACGGTTATTTCGAAATGAAAAATATTATTTTTTGTTATTTTACTAATATTAGAAATGGATACAAATGATTTTGTAAAGTTTATTGAACTTTATTAAAAAATATTTCGTTTTTTTTTAATATCTAATCTAAACCAAACGTTTATATTTAGCTGAGTTAGATTATTTATTTAAAACAAATTGTTTTATTTCAAGTCGATGAAGACAAAACATTTTAATGCAACAAACGCGGCATGTTTTAAATATGAGGTCATTGCCACAAGTACGAGTAATACATAAACATTGCTGTATATATATACCGCACAGTAACAATAATTTACATACACATAAATTTATGTGTACAATTTCAAAAACAAACTTACATATTTACTACTAACCACAAAAAAAAAAAGATACAAAGCTACACAAATTGGCTTTTGCTTTTGCCTGGCCACCAATAATAACGTACGTTACAAATAAATACAAAAAGAAAAATTTATTAAAATGAATTTAAAATAAAATATAATTGCTGATCATAAACAAAAATATGTACGTGTAGTTACGTTAAACCGGTGCGCTGTTGTGCGTCAGTCGGTTATTCACACAGTTGTGTCCATTTCCTCTTCCAACACTATTGTTAATACCAAAAACTATATTAAAACCAAAAGTAGCTGATCTAATAACACCCACGGGCCTATAATTTGTTTGATAACACTTTAGTTGTGGTTTAAAATGATTTTAAAAAATAAGTTAAATATTTTTCCATTAATTTAATTTGTTTTTAGTTTTTTTTATTATGTATTAGAGATAGTTAATTGCGGTTTAAACATGCAGCTAGATTGAAATACATTTATAATTGTCGCCATTAGTTTTTTCATTTTTAAATAGATTGAGTCCATAAATGACTGCTTTATGCATGAGAGTAAATAAAATTAATTTCAAAAATGCTAAAAAAATATCAAATGCACGAATTGCAAACGTTTTGATATCAATTATATGCTGTATCAGCAAATTAAAAAGCTACATCAAAAGCAAGCTTAAAAAAGGTTCAAAATTATTTTAAATCTATTAAATTAGTCATTACATTATGCCTTCTTTTGTTACTTAGAAATATGGACTATTTAAGTGTTTTACATAAATAATTCTTTAGATAACTGTTACACTTGATATAACAAAAAATATACCAAAAGAAAAAATAGTTAATATATATTAACTAATATAGTAACTTCTCGATAATTTTATCACTTGTTTATTGGTTTTGTACTGTGGTATTACAATAAATTCACTTTCCTTGTAATGTACAATGCCTATTTATTTCTTCAGTGGCTTATTTCTTATCATATTTCTTNTACACCACCTTTAAAAGAAACAGGATAATGAACGATTTTAAATGGATGGGTTCATGGAATGCTTCATTGAGTAGAAAGTGCTCATCATAAGAAATAGCACTAATGGGCAATAAGCATAAATTTATTTTTAATTTCGCTATATACAAATCAGAACTTTTTTCTTTAAAAAAGTTATATATATAATAATTATTTAAGTTTAATCAAATATTAAATTACGAAAAGAA
>JXPL01005831.1:0-17735 GCA_001015235.1 Sphyracephala brevicornis | reverse complement strand
TAAATTGTTTTAAAATGTTAATTTATGACCACGAGCTCTATTTAAAAAAAAAAAAACATTTTTACGTCAAAATGTAGTTGGACGAGAGAAACATTTATACTATTAAAACATATTCGTTTCAACAAGAAGACCACCCAACAAACACCCCACCTATCGTTTGCCAAATCAATCTTTTAAGAAATTCCTCTTGTTTAGTCGAGAGATTAATTCTTCTTTCATTTATATATTTATATATTCATTTTTTTTTTTTTAAGAATGGAAAGCATGGCATTTTTCAAACCCAAGCAAGTATTACTAAAAATAGTCTTCTCCAATTTACCTGTTAATTGTAATCATAGCGATGCAAAGTAAGGATACTCCAATATTTCCGTACTGAATGAACGGAATCAATTTACATAAAACTTCACCATGAGTCCAAGTTCCTTGAAGAAAACGTATTGCACTAAAAGGAAGAACTGTGATACAAAATATCAAATCAGCCAGACACAAACTAAATGGAAATATAAACATTTGTTTTACAAAGAAAAATTCTGAAATATTCAATTTAATATACTTGCCTTATTATAAAAGCAGCCGCGACGTTCCTTACTTTGGGACATTTGATGAGAGCAACAACTGTTAGGAAGTTACCGAATATGCCGACAATCATGATTGTAAAAGTCATAACAGCTGCGAATGTCAGCAAAGATGAAGAAAATCTGTAAAAATGAAAGAATTTAAACATTCATTATAATAATTTCTCGAATAATGTACAAGTGGTACAAGAGCGCTCTTTTTATCCCATTTGTATTAAAAGGTAGACCAATCAATCATTTAAAGATCTTTTATAAATAAATCATGTTTTTAAATTATAGTATGTGTTTACTGGAAGTCCTCAGTTAAATCTCACTATGCTCTTAAAGGAATTATATAATATTATTATTTGTGTTCCATTGAGAAACATAGCGTCTCATTATTCGGTTGATTATTCATAGATCTATATTGGACTTCATTAGTTTGGGTAGTATCATGAGTTGAAGAAATTTGTCGCATACTCTTATATACATACATATATATAAAACTCTTTAGATCTCTTATCCAACATATATACGAATATATATGTACATGTACATGGGCCCAAACTGGTTAGATTGTTTAGAAAAGTGAAAAAGGTTTATCAATACTCAAATCTTTTATGTTTTTACATAAGATATGTATTTTCAAATATATTGAATAAATGATCGATAATGCAATATACAATAGTACAAATATTTTTAAATAGTGCAATAAAATACTTCCAACCATATCACATGTGCTTATAACTTCCATTTTTTAATAATCTTATCTACGGAATGTGGTAGAACCCACCGTTCGCTTCAGCTAACTTCGTGCTTCGAAATGTCGTCAAATAACAGTTTAAGCTTTACTTTCGATTTAGAAATTATGATTTAAAATAAATAAATCCGATTGGAAATAAACAAACAAACATTTTTAAAACAGCTGCCAAGCACATTCTGACAATCAAACAATCACTTTCAATCACTGATAAGGTTTGATCCATACATACATACATACATACATATATACGTTTGCCATTGTGAGTTCCTGTATTTCAATTCGTTTTAGTAACTTTTGATGAATATTGATGGCAAAAATAATACATTGAAGCAAATATTGCTTAGATTTTTCATCCATAAATACAAATGTACTCGTATGTATAATTTCCCACATCAATGTTCCCGCCAGAAATATTTCATTCTCTTCGCTTCATTCTCTGCACTCGACGATAACCTTTTAAACAAGCATTTAACTAAAAGTTTTGATATTGAAAGAATTCCATTGATTTAGTTGCACAAAAATATTTCATTCTGCGACGGAATTGATACTCTTGTCAACAATAATCCAGAATAATCAAATAGATGACTTGCACTTAGATTCAGATAAGATTTATATTATTTCCAAAAGCATAGGAACACATACCCATTTTCGACGTCCATATCGATACTTTCTGTAGGAATTATACGATTTTCATTTGTAGTAGTCATGCTGCACTAGAAGAGAAATAAAAAGTATATACGAGTAGTATTAAAAAATTAAAAATATAAAAAAACTAAAATAATAAAATTAATTATAGGTCTTATTGGAAGAATAAGGATTAAGCAGGTAGGAGTGGTCGCTAGGTGAACAAAAACCCTGCACACTGACGTCACTGGAAATATTGTGATTCTTGTGGATCTACAAGAAGTCTTTTCTCCCCCTATAAAACACCGCATTATCGTAACAAAAGTAAATAAAATATTTGATTAAGGATAAGCAACAGCCTATCAATTTTTTGAATATTCAATATTTCACTTAACGATGCTTATAGATTTTCTTCAAGTAATCGGCATTAATTAATGGTGAGATCACATTACCGACAGTCAATTCCATTTTCATTCTCTTTAGGATTAAGTTTTTCACATTTTGACTTACGGTGATTTAATTCAATTGAATTAAATTGAATTAAATTGAATAGAATAGAATTGAACCGTATCTGAATTGCAGCATTCAAGATGAGATTGTTCTTATAAGTTACGAAATTCTTGAGCAAATGCAATGCAAGTTTCAAATTTGGGAATTGTGTGCTTCATGAACATCAGTATCCATATGCATTTGCGTATGCATGAAGTCGTAGAGATACTGGCATTGTAAATTTTAGTTCTGAAATTCATTTTGCATTGCAATGTCTTTGTAAGCAACAACCATTTGGGCTACTCGATTACTTATGCCTCGGATCCTCTAAATTAGTGTCAATTAAGTAATTTAAAGAGGTCAATTTTAGATACACACTCAATTGTATTTTGCAGCCGACGTAGATATGTATGTATATGATATTATATGAGTGTGACATACAAGTGTGTTTGTAGTAGCATTTTGTTTTTAGATACATTTACTGTGGCATCTGGGTGCAGAGATCACATTATTATTAATTGAGTGTCCGATATGTGTGTATCTTCATCCAATATTAATGCTACTATGTGAGTAGGAAAAACACGTACTCACACTTAATTAAGAAGCATTCGCTTGCAGTAGTGCTGTAGTAGAAATAGTAACCATTTTTGAATTTCAAGCAGCAATTATAGGGGTCAAAGTGTAAACAATGTTTACTTGTTAGCTTGTAACGGGATTTCTGATGCACGAACATATACATATATGTAAATCATTTATTTAACTAACACGCCAATAAGAGTTATTTAGTTCCCTGAAACTAAACCCCAATAATCTTGTACCAATCTTACTGTTACCATTCCTATCACATGTGGATGTCATAATATGCACTTACATATTTAGATATTTTTGATGTTTTATTTGCCTCTTGCCTTTTTTAGGTACGGCCAATTGTTTCGTCATTTTGTTTCCTACAGACATTTATATTTTGAATTAACACTGACTAAACAGCTTACTAACAAAATGGCACTCTTAGTATCTGTAAGGATGCAGTCTGTTATAATATGGCCCCTCGCTTATTTTTAGGATCGTAGTCCTGTTATCCGACAACATTGTAATTCACAAAAAAAAGTCAGCCAATGTGAATCCATCTTCACAGTGATCAATTTAGAAATTTTTGCATTGCCACAAATCGTTTGCATCGAGATTATTATATTCGTATACGAGTATATTAATCGAGAATAGTTTATAAATTTTTTAGCGTGCTTCACCTTTATTCCAAATCAAATTAAAAGTTTGATCACAATTTAAATTGTGTTCCATGCTGCAATTTTATAAACCAGTATATATTTCCATAAATGCTGCTAAAAACACATTTTTTTCTTTTGTGTTATTAGTTAAGTCATTAAATTTTGAGATATTTAAAATAAGAAAAACTGTTGGAACATCAGCCCATTAAGGAGTATACGAGTATCTTATTTTTCGCCTCAATTCGTATTGTGCGTCATCGAATTTTTTCACGATATGATTTCAAGTTGCGCTTATGAAGGGGAGTGAGAAGCTTACATGTCTTGGCAAAGCATCTAGAAATGTTATGACAGTTCAGTGAATCTTCTGATCTGACAGGTAATTCAACCAGTACTCAATAATCGACGCTTTGAGGCACTGCGGTCGCTGTTAATGTATTATTACTTAAGCCTTGAGAACGGTAGTCGATGAAACCCGAAATATTAATAAACGAATTTCTTTTCTTTTTAACTAATTTAAGGCCGGATAAGTGTTTATGTAGTTTTATACAAATTTTTGCTAAATTTTAAAAAGCAATCAGCGAGCTGAACTCCATTAAAGATTTTCATATTCTGCATTAATAGCATTCATTGCCGACTCAAGTAACTTTCCAGCTTTCTAATAATATCTTTCAGATATCTAAATCTTATCAACAAGCATGCAATGTTTGCATTTCCTATCAGGAAGTTAAACAAATTCGCAATCTCATTCAGGCGAAATTTACGTAAAAATGAATACATGAGTTGAATCATAATAGTCATTGCCACATTTTCGAAATATATTTCAATTTGATTATTGATTATTTCAATATTGTTCAATTTGAAAGGATTTCAATACAATATTGTTGTCATTATTATAAAATTAATACATAGAAATGTACATATTTTTTCTTCAAAATTTGACCACTCCTCCACTAAATCATCTCATACTCAGAACATATTTGTACAACCTACAAATTTTTAATAAATAATATTCTGGTTCTTATTTTATATTTCTGGTAATAAAAAAAATAATTATGTATCTGAAATCAATATGGCATTAACGAAAACGAAACACTATCATTCAAATAAATGAGTTCGTAGAAATACATACATATATTGACATTGTCCAAGGATGAACTGGCTGCTAATAAAATAGTTCCTTCCACATTTTTTTAAGCGCAAAATAGATTCTTATGTTGGCAACATAAGAGTGAAAGTCTAATCAAAATAGGCAAAAAATAAAATTCACTCGAAAAGATGCTGAAAATCCAACAGATCCACATTAGGGCAGAAGAATAGGTTGTGAGATTATTGGAATACATGTATATACTTATGTATGTAATACTATGTATGTATATACGATAGGTATATGGTGGCCGTTCCCTTCATTGAAATTATTCATTTCCATAAAGACTTTATATTTATGTGGCTTCAATACCACCGATGTAATTCCTATTTCCTATTTGCTTTCTATTTATGTTATATATGCTAAGGATAAGTTTTGACTTCCTATTAATGAATGTAATCTTATTTATATTTAAATTATAAAATAATGTTACCTAAATAATTGAGTAGTCAATTAGTTTATGTTCATAATGTACAACCTTATAATTTACGAAATAACGTAGATTTTAGATTCTCATCGAATAGGTCACAAAAAATTTTATTTTATAAGGGCTTAAAACTTTTCAACGGTCTGCCTAATAATATGAAAAGTGAGTTAAATTATGTTATTTTTAAAAAATCGTTAATTTTATATGTAAAATTGAATTATAATTAGATTAGGAAGCAATAGTTTTTGAGTATACAAAAAAAAAATATGTATAGTAAATAGCTACGAGCTAAATAAATAAATAATAAAAAAAATTAGACGTACAACAAGATATGACCATCGCGGGTATTGAACCACGAACCTTCCGCGTGTTAGTTGAGTACACTAAACACTGCGCACCGACGGCGACAATTTGATTACATAGTCTATATAATTTTAATTTCAGTTTCGGGTTCAAAATGAGTCCAGATATTTCATTATTTTTAAAATTTATTTTGTGATATTGATATTATTGTTTCGTAATAGGAAGCAAGGCTTTCGTTTCCGCGCTTTCAAGTTTTACTGAGTACAGCGGCAAGAATATCAGATGAAATAATCGCTGTGTCGGGTGCGAAGATGGAGTTTATAAAGTCACTTAAGTGAGCAAAATTAGTGGTATAAATGTTGTAGAGAATGGCTGAAATGCAGAATCCTTAGGGCCGGATGGCAGGATTACCATATTATTTTAGTAAGTTTTACCAGTGTGTGCACGAAACGACATATTATCGAGAAAGCTGTGAACTATTTTTATAATACAGAGATACAGAGGAAAATAAGCTAGGAAAATAGGCCATCGTGCCTGACTGAATTGAAAGCCACTTTTATATCCAATAATACCATGACTGTGGATTTACATTTCTAAAATTTGATCTAACAGAGTTTTGAATCCTGATCAAATGCGCAGTATTGTGATCGTTTGCTGCTTAGGTAATAATTCGTTGTTGAATATGTGGGACGTTATTCTTTCTTTGATCACTTTTTCGAAGCTCTTACTTATTGTTGAATAGAGTAAAATTGGCCCGCATGTGGTTGGACTATCTACAGACGTATTGGGTTTACGAACAGGTACGGCCTTGGAGACTTTTCTTCCTTTCTTTCTTTATAATTATAGATGTATGTTTGTTTTTGATTAAAGTATTCACTAAGTTTATAACATTTTATAAAATTGTACGAACTTTCAGATTTTTTATTTTGTCTTAGATTTCAGAATCATAATTAAATGAATATTTTTCAATAATTACTGCAAATGCGATATTAATTGCTAAATAAAAAAGTATAGAAACTAAGTAGATAACTTACCTTTAATTACAATAATTTTTATTGTAAAAGTAAAATTATTTACAGCATGAAGCACACAATAAAAGAGCAATTAACGAAGTTTATGTTCGAGAAAATACAATATTAAGCATACGAGAGTGTCGTAAATCGACTATGAAATTATTAATTGCGAATCTTATCAGTACTTCTCAAGTATTTCTATATTTACACAAAAATTGTTAAAAGGTATTCCATTCACTACGCAAAAATTGTTAAATTTTGTATTCGTGCTCGTGCTCGTGCTCGTGTTTCTGTTTCTTGTTTTTTGATTATTATGTTCGTTCAGTTAGCTTTGGAAGTCTAGAATGTGATCACAATGAATATGGACAAGTGGCTTAAATGGTATTGCGAGCCGCGAACACATTGCGGTTAATAATATCTGAAGCTGAAACAAACAAAATATTACATTGAAGCACTTGTGTGTATGTCAGTACGAGTGTAAGTCAGCATTTGTATGTATGTGCGAGTATGAGCAAATGTATTTCTTAATGTTTTTCCAGGTAATTCAGCGTCAAATGAACTCACGGTATTATTACAACAACAACAATAAGAAAAACAACAACCGAACAACAATAACAGTAAGAAATGTGATTCATGCATTTATAGAACGAGTAACTTCATCTCTTGGTGACTAATGAATCCAATATTCCGTGCAATGCAATGAACACGCATTAACGATGCTCTTATTTGTATAGAAATTAGCTTTGAAGTTGTATCTCAGACACTGCAGTTAATTTCGTTTTTCATACTGTCACTAAAGTGAAGGTTAACGCGTATTTACATTGTAGTTATTGTAAACAATTTGGATTATTTTAACTAATACAAAATAAAACAAGCAAAGCAAAGCGAATCGCCAACTAATTATATCCATTATATTTGATTTGAACAATATAACAATAATGTATATTAACCAAAGCGAAAGGAGTTACAGTTTGTCATTAAAATCAAAATCGAAATTGAAATATTGTGCTTATGTAAATACTCGTATGTATGTATATCAGATTGTTTCCGAGCGCGATATTTCCATAGCGGTATTATTTGTATTGTATTCTGTTCCGACTTTTTATCTTGTAGAATATTGTCCAGTCTATGTCTTTCAGATAAGAACTAGCTATCTGTTCGAATTTAACTTTTATTTAATACGCCGACAATCGAAAACGCAACCAAAGTCGATGTTTACTACGAATTTCAGATTGCCGAACCGACTCACAGAATGATACGCAACCGGCTCCGTTGACAATTTGTTGGAGAATAAACTGCGAAGCACTCGAAGAGAATAGAAAAGCCCAAGTTCAGTTTGATGTTGTTTGAAAAAATGTTATCGAAGGCGATTTAGCACTTACAGTCGGTCGTGCGTGCCACAATGAGATACTACATACATACATACGGGCAACTCATACTTTCAGTTATAAAATAATTTAAATTAAGTTAAATCATGTCAGTCAAGACCTCAAATTATGCTCATTATATGCATTAACGATTTTGTAACTTTTGAGAATGATTGAGAGAATCTACAGTCAAATACAAACTTTGTTTCAAACTGGCTTTACGAATTAATAGCATAGAAATATGACAAAATTACACGCCAATTAAACGGCATTACTCGTATCTTCATTAACCATTAAGATATTTTACAAATACATACATACTTACATACGAGTAGGTATGTACATTAATCTGAGTGAAATGATTGAACAACTGATTCTTCTTACGGGATTCTTAAATCTATAATCTAATTAGGAATCATCGTATGAAAATCACGTTTTATCTGCGCAATTCAATTTTAATTACTCAAAATATTTTTGCAACTCGTATAATTCAAAATTTAATCGTTTGTAGTAAATTATTTTAACTGTTTTCATAAAATCTCAACTGAACTTATTTTATATGTGAAGTAAGCTTATCGAATCATAATTTAAAAATTATAATATCAGTAATGATAATAAATATATAATATATATATATATATATATATTAATCAAATTTATAGCGCAGAAATAGCAGATATAGTGCATTTGTTTCGGTCCATTGGTATAAATAATCCAAAATTACAAAAATTACCTATTGTTTTATAAAACAGATTATAATAAAAACAAAAAAAAATAGATCATGACAGACAGATACACTACATTGAGTATTTGCTTAAGATGTGTAAATACATAATTGTGTGTGGCTGCGTTGGGTTTTGGCCATTTGGTCAGAACTGCAGTCTTAAAGACCATGTAGTTTCTACTAAGCTATAGATTTTGAAACAGAACGACAACGAAATTTTTCGGTACTTGTCCAAAGCCTAAAATACGTGCTATGGTAATAATCAGTTAAAGTCTGCACTACAATANTTAAACCAAACCATTTCTTCCAGTCCCTTGAAGTTCGGTTTAAGCGAAAACTACTGTATAATGTTAGTATAAAACCTGTAGACCCAACGATGGTCACTTACATCACAACATATATTTTTCCTTGTATAGTTATGAGTAGTATTTTAGGGTATAGTTTGAGAGAATAGATTGAGAGAGACTCTGAAGTCGAAAAATTATTTTTTATTATTTTTTATAATTTTCATTATAATATTCAATCTCNTGAAGTTCGGTTTAAGCGAAAACTACTGTATAATGTTAGTATAAAACCTGTAGACCCAACGATGGTCACTTACATCACAACATATATTTTTCCTTGTATAGTTATGAGTAGTATTTTAGGGTATAGTTTGAGAGAATAGATTGAGAGAGACTCTGAAGTCGAAAAATTATTTTTTATTATTTTTATAATTTTCATTATAATATTCAATCTAAAAAGGAACAAAAAATAATAATAACATACGAGTAATATTTTAAAACAAAGTCGATTGAATTATGACGTTCAATCAACTACAAAATTTTCGTATTATTTAAAGATTCTGATAAAGAAAACTGATGGAAGTAATCTACGCGTAATATGGTGTGAAATGATGTATTAAATTTAAAGTGGATTCTATCAAGCTAAGCGAGTATGTCTGTGAGTGTAAACACTCGTATACTACGTTCATGTGGCCACTGACTGTATAAGTCCAGTTTACATACGTACTCGTATGTTGTGACTATTTATTCTTACAGCGCCTTGTCGTTGAAGCACTCGGTATTTACTTTGCTTATATACTGGAATAAGAATAAAACACTCAACTGAATTACAGTTTCATACATTGTAAATACACACATTTCATATATAAGCATATACATACATACATAGGGTACATGAGTATTGGGGTAGTGCTCGCATTGATATTTATCACACAGATCATCGCGTTTTCATAAACAACGCTGTGTGATATTTCTAACATAAATGTCATAATAATAATTAATGATTTGCTGTTAACTGATGAAAATATTAATATAAAATTTTGTTTAATATAATTATAATTACTTGAATGTCTAATATACATACACACATACTCTGCATACATATACATACATGCATTTGTGATCATTAACAGACACTAAAAACATCACATCAAATTAACCTCTGTGATTATTTAGAGTATTATATCAATTTGGAATTATAAAATTAATTATTATTATTCAATAAGAACATAACATAACTTCAATTGCAGAATTGCTTGACCAACTTTACCAAAAAAATATTCTTAGATGCATAATTGACGCTACATATCTAAGTCTGCAATGTATACTTCAACATCCATTCAATAACTGAGACCAGTTTCTCACACCAACCTCTATCACATTAATCCCAGCCTGTCAATGCTAGCGAAATTAAAAATTGCTTAAGAAACTCTCTAATATAGTCGTTCGTAATCGACTATTAATTATAGGTCCCCAATACCCTAGTTCAGTACACAATGGTAGTAGTAGAGAGACCTATACTACCATACTAGTTATAGCAAATAAAATATAAACTGTGAAATTGGAATCTGTTATTGGCAAAATGAAATGTTGAACATATCATTGCATATGTTTTCAGGAAAGCCACCATTAATAAATTAAGAATGAAACTAACTACGAGTAGCTCTTAGTAAAAATTAAACCAAGTAAACATACATTCAATAATACTTAACAGTCTTTCTTTTAAATAGAAAACTTTGGGTGTGACAAAAATGTTATTTATACCACGGAAAGTGTTCCTATTTCTGCTAGAAATGTGTTGGACGTAATAATATTTATATGTAATTTTCATAATCGATTTGCCAATCATCCAGAAGGCTTTTTTATAGCAAACCAATTAAAATTTGTATTAAGTTAGGCAGTGTGCTATTCGAAAGGTATCGTCCATCCTTTCATAGTTCACTATGTTGTTATAGGAGACTTTTTGATTTTTTAGTCAATTTTAGATTGCTTCCTTAAAAGAGGAAAATGTATAGAAATATTTAATGATAAAACCACTCAAAAACACATAAGACAAAATGTGAAATGTTAAATTTAAACGAAAACATAAAAAATGTACGATAATTTAAGTTTATTCATTTCAAATTTGAAATTAATATTACAATATCTGAGTAAATTCTTTCTATCGGTTTGCCTCCTTCGTTCGTTTTTTTGGATTTTTGTCCTTTTGGCACCTTATTAAATTTAGATAAGCTTGTCTGTATTCCGATGACATTAGAACATAAATTAATGGATTAATGCAAGTTGTCAGGTAAATAAGCAAATAACCACTTATGTTGACAATGTGAATCTCGTTGGCACTTTTCCAAATTTTCGTGATTGTTATTGGCAAATAACAAATGACAAACGACACGAATATGACCAAAATCATTTTTAATAATCTTCGATCCTTTTGACTCATTCTACCTGGATAGATTGCAGATGCATTCGAATTATTACCCATTGAGACGTAATGCGATTTTCTTGAATTGAATCTTGTAAACGATGTTTTTAAGGAAGATTTAATTGGATTCGAACGCCTAAAACGAAATAAGAAAGAAAAACAACAAAATTATTAAATATAATCGACGTAGAAACATATTTCAAAATGTAATACAATACTTACGTTGTTGTTGATTTCTCGGTTGAATTATTTGTAATCGGTTCATGATTACTGTGTTCCTATATCAAAATAATAAAAAATACGATTTTATTGATAAAAATAAAATTGTGTTCATGTATTAATAATAGTAAACTTCATTCGACTTTTTTCGTACAGGAAATTGCATTTTCAAATCGTAGGAAGAAAAATTAGAAATAGCTTTAAGTCCATTTCGCAAAAAAAAATAGTTTTCTTTCTCCTATGAGTTCAAATAAAATATTTGCCAGATTGAGTTAAATTTTGCACCAATAAATCGAGGCATGTCAAAGTTTTTTAAGACAATATCTCATTCATTGTGAACCGCATTCAATGTGCACTTCATTAAGATATTCGAATTTCTCATTGGTCTTTTAAATTATTACACATCTAATAGTCATCATTCATGTAACATCCTGAATCGAATCGATGGGAGTAGAATTCCTTTCAGTAAGCTTAATACGAACGACTAAATAGAAAAAAGTTTAAACGATACGTTCAGAAATATTAATTCTGAGATCAAATTATATTTGAAAAAAATGGATGTACAGGAGTTACCAATTAGTTTTAAAACTGATCTTAACGTCGTTAAATAGTAAGTGCAATTTTAGTTTATATATGTACATATATAAACTAATTTAACTCATTAAAAGAAACTATAAAATTTACTCATTCAGGATAACACATTTACACATATTGTATACACGTATTATTATCGGAAACTGTACAAACCTGCGCTGTTGTTGTCGTATTATTCGCTTTGGTTTTACTCTCTATTTTGTTGTAATTATTGTACGAAATCGGCATATTATCACTGGAATTGCAAACGTCAATATATTCGATATCATCATCAATGACAAAAGGTTGTGATACTATATCCACCGTGGTTGTTTGTTTTGTTTTTGGACTTTTGTTTCCATTTTCAATGTTTTTTGGGCGATCTTGGTTTGTGATTTGCAAATCATCATGCCGGAACGATATATTTTTTGCAGGTGGTTCTCTTGTACGAATCGCAGCCTTGCGTACAAGATAAAATATTCGAGCATAGCAAAATACAATGCAAAGGCATGGAACCATAAACGCAATTACGAAAAGAAATTCTTTTGGTGAACGATCATTTTTGTCATGTAATATCGAACAAGAACCAATTGAAATATCTAAACCAAATCGGCCCCATACTCCGCGCCATGTGGGTATCATAAATGTAAACGCTATTATCCATGTACCAGCAACCATAAGTGCAAGAAATCGATGCTGATATATTCTGAAAAAATTTTTTTTTTAATAAGTGCGTATATATACATATATACATATATATACATATGTATGTACCAGAGAATGGCTTAGGATATAATTGCCCTAAAAAGTAGGCTTGTCTTTCCTATTTCATCGCAAAACACACACAATTTTGCTGTATGGATTTTTGCATTTCATTTTATGTGCTTTGGGTATATAATATATGCATGAGTGCATCCACTTCGCTGAGCAGAGTGAGTCACTCAGTAAATTCATTCACTCTGCACTGTCACATTTTGAATCGAATGAAAATTTTTGATTGAAATGAATCATTTTTTTTTGTGGATTAAGTGAGTTGTATAATTTTTTGGTATGGATTGAGTGAGTTGAATCATTTTTGTTTATGGATNTTTTATGGGTATATTAATTGATTTTCATGTAATATCCTAATGTTCATTTAATTGATTTTTTTTTTCAATTAGGAGTGGATACTAGTAATTATTTTTATATGGTGCAATTAGAGTAGACAATTTGCCAATTGATGCCAACCACTGGTAAGTACATAAGTTATATTATAATATTATATTTTGGTATTATATAAATTTAAATCCAATAAAAAAATAATATCACTTAAGTTTTAATACCTTGGATACTGTCGAGGATGTGCTATAATAATGTACCGATTTATTGTGATTAGAGAGACAGTAAATAGGGAAACGGCCAACAAACCTGAAAAAAGTAAAATCGAAAAATAAAAATTAAATACACTAGATTTAAGAATTTTAATATAACAACCATAACGTAGTAGTGGAAATAATCTACAAAGAAGATCACTGTGATTCCACGATCTACTCAAGAATGTTGAAGCGGCCAATGGTAAGTTGAAGCAATCAAAAAGAAGATCTGATGTAGATAAGTTTATTATAAAAATAGCTGTTGAATTGCGAGTCTGAAATTAGATAAATAAATTCAATATTACGAAAATTATTATAAAATACCAATAATAACGAAATACATACTTGTTTTCCACGCGAAAGTGCAAATATTGTCAAAAGGTTTCCAGGAACACCAATTACTATAAAAACTATACAGGAGACAGATGCGAACATAAGCAGTTCATCTGAATATCCTTCAAAAAGTTCATTCGCAAATTTTGTTGTCGTCCTGTTCGCATACATTTTTAAAGTCATTAATCAAAATGACTGAAATCAAATGTTAAAAATGTATTCATATAAATATATATCAGGAACTTATACATTAATAAAAAGCTCTGAGCTATAACGCAAAAATGGGTCTTCTAATCTGTAAGACCTGCACTTTTCATCTGAATCGTTAAGTAAACGCTATATCTGTTTGGCCCCTCAATTTATGTGAATGAACTGCATACAATAGTATGCACAAACACCAAAGGAAGGTGGAATTTCCAAAAAATGGTACTGCGAGGAAACAAGAATGACTGCTAGTGATTCCTAGTAGCTTTAAATATTACCATCAGAATTTCGAAGAGGGTTTCAAAAGACGATTAAGCAACTAAAATATTTTGTAACGTTTCAGTGTAAAACATAAATTTTCAGTTTGCTTAGCAATCAATATAAATAAATTCGTCAGATGTAAACGTGTTGAAAGTGGAAATTGAATATTTAATAACAGAGTAGAGTTATGTGCTCGTATGTGGAAATGAGAACCATATCGTCAACGTCTGGTCATAATTATATTGTAGTATATTGTACTCCTATATAGAATTATTATTTATGTCCAAAAACTTTTTGAATCGCAAATTACAATAGGTTTGAATGAAGTGACGAAGACGTAAATTGAAGCGAGTGGTTATTGGAACAATTCTGAACTGCGAAAGACAACTGCAATCTTAACAGGTCGATGAAACAAACCTTAATAATAAATTTAAATTTGTTGTTTTAAATCTGTACAAAAATGCTAACATTATGAATTCAAAAATATGTATATACAAACATGCATATTTATATGTGAAAGTGCTCAGAGTATTCAAGAGGAAGCATGATACATGAACAATATTTTCCATTTTACCTACTGCATGTGTATTTCTGTATGTACGAGTATGTACATTTAGCTACGTATATAATATTCAGCCCTAGCAAAAATATTTGAAATGCCTTTCAAACTGAGAGAACTTAAGTAAACACATATAAAATGAGTGCGGTTATATTAAATAATATCATTTCATTTAATATTGTAGTTAATATTTAATATTAGCATACATACTGTTAAAACTGAAACAAGACTCATATTTATAATAACAATTTTTACGATTCTTATAAAAATGTGAAGATTTGGATGCGAAATTAAATTTATTAAGCACTCCCCCATTATATATACATACATACATATATGTATAGGAAAGGGCATAAACAGAAAAAGCAAAACTCATACGAACAATTTCAGAACCAACTTACTGGGTTTTAATTAGAAAAGTTCTAATTATATATTTATATCTACATATGTATGTATGTTGCTGTATGGCACCTTTATGAATGTCCATGAATTTTTTATTAAAAATTCTTCAATAAATATACATACGAGTATATCCAGTCGGAGCAATTTCACTTGCCGTACACGTATTAGTATCAAACTTAATTTTTATATTTTGGAAATTGTTCTAAAATGTTATTTACATTCATATACTTATGTATGTATATTTTTTTATTATGCAATGCTGAAACCCGAACACCGAAGAAAGTTAACACAATATATTGTACTATGTATGAAAGCTGAGGAGGACGATATGCTGAATCGAGCAACTAAATTATACTAAAAAGTATTTAAAAAACAACAAAATTCCTGTGAACAATCAATTTCATCGGATAATTTTCAATGAGGTTTGTTTACATTTATTCATGAATTTCCATTTTTATACTATATTTTGAATAACAAAACACATAGGCAACGCAAACAACGAGGCAACACAGGCGGCTAAGAGAACCAAACGTGCTGATCATTTGTTGATTGTTTTCAAGTAAGACATGTATCCAAAAAATACCTATAAAGTTAGTACGCATGTAAATGCACATTGGAATATACACAAATAAACATACATATGTATGTAAGTATATAATATTGAGCACATATATAATTTTTTCATAGTTTTAATTAGCTCGGTCAATTTTACCGGCAATTTCGGAAGCAAAAAACATACATACTCGTACACACAGATTTTACAAATGAGATTTTGCACGGGTGTAATGCGAATTGCACTGAGTCAATAGTGCGCCAATAGTCAGTCAGTTATAAATATTTATTTGGTGCGAAATATATATATTCGCAATTGTTTCAAAATGTAATAATTGTGTTGGCTGCTGTACTCCAAAGTGCGGATAATTGCTGTCGAGTTTCGTACTTGAGCTAGGGTCGTAACGGAATTTGGTTTGGAGTACGAGAACTTGGGAATTTCAGATCGAAGTACAGCTTCCTACGCTGTGCCTTGAACATGTCCGAGATTATTCTGGATTAAACGAAGAAAGTCCCCATTCTCATGTAAGACTAAAATTTATCTATATATGTACATACATATGTATGTATCTATGAAGTAGTTACAATATTAATAATACAAATAGTAATAAATTTTAGAAACAAGTAATTGCAAGTACGAGTACACAACTATAAATTCTAGTTTAATAATATAAACACAATTTTCGGTAGCAATAACCAATTTAATCGTTTCAGTACATACATATATACATATATACACAATTTTATATACTACATACATATGTACATACACTTAGTAAAATAAATACATTACGCATATATGTACATACATATATAAACACTTATATGTATGTATGCTCGTATATAAACACTTGCGTGTGTGTTTATCAATTGATCTTTAAAACGCAATTTTTAAAAAATTTATTTTTTGAAACAATTGGTGTTTGTTCGAATATTGTATTTTGAGAGCAAACCGCTGCCACTGAACGTATTGGTAAAGCTAATATATTAGTACATATCAACAAAAAAACATACATAACATATTATTTAGCACACGAGTAAACAAATATATTTTAATGCATCCAAAGAACAATCTATACATAGCAGATCTTAAAAAAAATAATGATCTTCAGTCTGGGAAGCAATAAAATTACAACTCAATTATTGAACGCAAAGTGAGAAACAATACGAACTTAAGTTTTGGGAACGTGTAGTCGACAAATTCAACAGACAAAAACTGGAAAACCTATTGGCAATATATTTAGTTGAACTCAGTTAATTGAACCAATTTTCTTTTTTTTAGTAACAATCTACTTTTAGAATGTTAAGTTGTCTGGTTTGTGAAGTATCCTTCGAGCTGCCGAGGCAAACCAGAGGCTGAACACGGGGGATGATGACCGAGTTCATTTGTATGGATTTGTATTTCACGACACACAATTAAAAAGTGTATTTCAAGCATTTCTGATCTATCTTTACATTTTATTGAAAAGTTTTATATTAATAACATTTGATAACAAATACGATTATAGTTCAATTGATACTATGTAGAGATTAAATTAAATGAAGCTAAAATATTCCAATATATATGTACATATGTACCTAATATAAGCAATCAACAATCCGACTGATTTATGTTGTAAGTGGATTGAGGATTACTTATAAACTTGGCATAATTTTGAAATTATTGTAGATCCAATGAACACACATTAGCACTGACAGAATTCTATCACATTCCATGCCAATGAAACCGGTTTATTTTTAATCTGATTCCTTCAAACAGCTTTAAATTCAAAGGGAAAAATGATCCAGTGGAAAATTGTCAAAAGTCGACGCCATGATCGCGGCTAACATGCCAGGTACAATAATAAAGCGGGTATTGATCTTTGGAAAGTCTTAAAAACCGAGGTGTTTTAAAATGTCCAATCTTTACGTTGATTATATCAACAATACAAAAGCATGGA